>OZ002740.1:262735459-263041161 GCA_963924295.1 Dioctria rufipes
AATCTGCCGCAGCTAAAGAATATATTTTCAGGTGTTATTTAAGTTAAATAAAGAAACTATTTCAATGAATATATTCCCTGAATTAGTGCGGAAGTTAATTTTCACGGAAGTTTCGTGTATATTGAAATCGCGTTAATCAGGATATTTATTGAGATATTGTATATGGAATCTTTTTGAGACTATATAACTTCATTTATTCTAATTGATGAATTCTTTAGATAATAAGATCGATATTGAATGTTTGAAGTATATGACGGAAAAAGATATTGATAGTTTACTGCCCGCGTCGAATATAGCAGAAAAAATCAAATTTAGAGGACGGTTGGCGGAATGGAGGGTTGAACAGGTTAATAACAATTTTGAAAAGTAAAAATTTTCTTTCATTATTTGCTACGTCCTATAGGGTTTTTCTGTCGTTTCTGTTGCTGAAACTATTTCAGCAACAACGTCATTCAATGGCGAAATAAAGAAGTGGCTAATAAATTCTAATCCAGGGGTATTGCCATCAAGTTCAACATCAAGAGATTCCTCTCGCCTGTCATACCATCAATTGAAATAATTGTAAAATTTCACATATAAAAATATATAAAAATTTTAATTTTAATGTATTATGTCAAAGAATATAGAGCAAATTTTGCTGTCATCTCCAAAAGGAGTGGACGTGACGAATGTTTATACAACAAAAAAATGTTTGGATAAAAATGCGCGCAACCAACTAATTACATGTGTTGTTGATTACTTCGTTTATAATAAAATACATATAGGTACAAAGGAAGCATCCATTCTTTCACAAAAAATTATAAATCGTTTTCCAACAGAATCAAAGGCTAAAATAGAAAATTAATCATTATTATATCAAATATACATAGGAAAGTTATTTCATCCCTGCCGATGCAAGCGGTCGTGCAAGAGGTGCACTGTATACTAAGTATAATAATACCATAAAATTTTAAGACATCGAAGTCGATCACCAAATTCGGAAATTTCATCTGTATCCTGCATTGAAGGAAGAAGTACTGTAGTAGAACCAGTCAAAGGTAAACCAGTTATTTTAAGCTCATGTGCTTCCTTATAAACTTTCTTATTCATATAGCCGCATCCTCAGAAGAAGAAGCAGACAAAGTCTGGCTAAAACGGGTAGGTGATCCATGGGAGGTAGTGGAAATAAAGTGGAATGCGACTTTCCGACTACGCCGGATGGAGATTGTAAACAAACCAAAAGAGCTTGCCCACGAAATATTTATTGATTGGCATTTACTTACGCAAGAAAAGGCATCCCGACTGGTATAAATACTTTTGGACATTTGTATTTGAAACGAATTAATGAAACTTATGTTTGCAGATTGATTTAGATTTTATAGCGATCTATGGGCCTTCTAAATCTATGTTTCTTCTGAATAAATGGGATGATTTTGTAAAGAGATGTGTGCCAGTTTTTAAATCACAACTAAAGGCAAATAAGTGTACTAAGGACCTTCTAAATATACTTGATAACTGTGCATCAGATACTAGTAAGTCCTTAGTTCTGTATTTTATATGGACATAAAATTTAACAGATTTCTTTTTCTGTAGATGAATTTACTGTAGCTATATTTAATTTGCTACATTACATACTACCACCATCAAAACGAATAAAAGTTCGAGATGAATACAACAAGCGTGAGCTTTGGCACCCAACTATTCAAGCATCGATTGAAAGCACATTACTTAAAGTGAAAACCCATGTAGAGGTCAAAGTAAGATACGATAAGCTTAAGGATAAATATCAAAAGTTAAAATTAAGCTGCCAACCAATTATAGTATCTGTAGATGAGACGGAATTTTTCGTTATTTCAGATAATATATTTCATAAGACAACGTCAATGTTAACTGCCATCGACACAGTATTTAAAATATTTTTTGTCTTAAATTTAGAATATCCTCAGGAAAGTTGGAATGTGTGGAATTTCCTGCAAAATTATATATATGAGATCACTCTAAATTGTCAAGGAAAATTGTCTTCAACTACAACTTCCTTTATAACGCATATTGAATGCAGTGACAAATTTTAACGCTACCAAAATGATTTCTTGTTTTAGTTGTAAGCTTGAATTTGTTTCTGTAAATATTTACTCTAATCATTTAAAATATGTGCACAGATTTGTTGGAATATGTGTTCGAGTCCTAATTACAACGACATCAACTATTGAATCCATCTATTAATCAATATAGGAACTAACTAATATTAAAGACATAAACTTGATATCCATCTAGTAATGAATGTTTGAACTAATTGAATTTGCCTTTCATATGTTTTTATGTCAATATATATATATATAATGTCACTTTGAAATATATCTTTGATAGACACAAGTCAGTACTTTTTAACTTACTCTTGTAACCTTTCATCAGGAATCATCGGCTCCATCTCCCTATTATTTCAACAGGTTATGGGCCCAGAAGATTGGAAATTGAAACAGGTATTAATTTAATTACACTATTGAGTGGATTACTTTGCGATTGCAAAAAAGAAAAAGGAAATATGTCATCAACTACAATTCATGGCCGGATACCATTATTTAATGGTGAAAATTATTCCACTTGGAAACCTCAAATAGAAGGTGTACTGCATAAAAGCAGGTTATTAAAAATTGTTCTTGGAAAAGAAGTTAGGCCGGGTGCTACTGATGCCAATGAATGCGAAAAATGGGATGATAAGGATCAAGATGCGCGGAGTGAGCTCTTACTAGCAATGGAACCCAGTATAGTTGCCTTAGTAAAGAGTAAGGCTACATCCAAAGGAATTTGGGATTATCTATCAGAGACGTACGACAGAAAAAGTACCAGATAAAAAGCTGAGGAGTTCAGGAAATTAGTAAACATAAAAATGAACACCGCACAAACCATGGACGCGTATTTACGTGATTTTAATACAATAGTAAGCAGATTGAGTGAAATGGATGCGAAAATTGACGAGGATTTGTTGGTTGTTATCTTGCTGGATAGCTTGCCGGAAACCTACAAGGATGTACAGGCAGCATTTGATGCAGCAAAAGATTTTCCTACTTTACAAACAGTAAAGATTCGGCTTCTGGAAATAGGAGACAAAAAAAGGGAAACCTGTGACAATGCACTGAAGGTAAGAGAATATAACAAGGTAGTCACTAATAAACATAAATGGTCAAACAACATGCAAAGTTATTCAAAGTATTTTCCGTTTAATTGTCGTAAATGTGGTAGGAAAGGCCATAAGGCCAAACATTGCAAGATTTACAAGGAAAAAGTTAAATTTACAGATGACGCTGAACAAGGATTCGTTAGTCAGGAGTGCATGCTGTCATGCAAAAAATTGAAGGACTCAGCTGGAAACGTTAATCAACAGTTGCAACCAATTAAATGGTGTGTTGACAGCGGTGCAACTTCACATATGTGTTTCGTTAAAGAAAAATTTACTTCCTTATCTGAAGGACCTCTAGGTTATGTAAAACTTGCAAATGGTAATAAAGTAAAAATATTAGGTATCGGTACAGTAAACATCTATACTGAAGTAAATAAAAGGCGTAAGCGAATATCATTTTATAATACTTTATACGTTCCAGACCTGAAGGAAAACTTGATATCTACCAGTAAAGCAGCACAAAATGGATGTAAAATTTGTTTTTATGCAGATCGTGCTATTATCCAGTTAAGCGGAGAAACATTAATAGAAGCAAAAAGGAGAAATGGTCTATATACAATTATTGAGTTACTTGAGGAGACACATATCTCAAAAGTAAAAGAATCCGAATTCGTGAAGTGGCATAACAGATTGGGACATTTGAATGCAACTTCATTAAAATTACTACAAGCACATAACATGGTGTCAGGACTACCTAGCTTTAACAATTTTGAACTGAACTGTACTACATGTATACGTGGAAAACAAACGAGATTGCCATTTAAAGCCAGGACAGAGAAGAGTACGACGAAACGTCTGCAGCTCGTACATACAGATATATGTGGACCTATGAGGACTGAATCAATGAGTAAGTCACTTTATTTTGTAACTTTTATTGATGATTTTACAAGAAAAATATTTGTATATTTTATGAATAAAAAAAGTGAAGTACTAGATAAATTTAAAATTTTCAAAAAATTAAAACTCTTAGGTCGGACAATGGTACAGAATATCGTAGTAAAGCGTTTAACCAATATATGTACGAACATGGAATTAAACATGAATTCACTGTAGAGTATACTCCTCAGCAAAATGGAATAGCTGAGCGAGCTAATAGAACATTAATAGAAATGGCTCGCTGTCTTATACTTAAAGCTAATTTTCCTCAGTTTATGTGGGCTGAAATGATTCACACTGCAGCCTATCTACGAAATCGTTGTCCAACAAAAATTGATATCAATAAAATCCCAGAAGAATTATGGTCAATGAAAAAACCATCTGTAAAATATTTGAAGGAAATCGGTTCTAAGTGTTTCGTTTTGGATAAATCAGGCACGAGAGGAAAGTTTGATCCGCGAAGTGATGAATATGTTATCATCGGATATGCAGAGGATTCCAAGGCTTACAGATTATGGAAGAGAGGATCCAGAGTCATTATCAAGAGTCGAGATGTAAGATTCATCGAGGAAGTTGATGGAGAAATGATTGAAAGAGAAAATTTCTACGAATTTGAGCTTGATACTGACAAATGGAAGGAGCATGTGCCCAAAGAACAAGAAATAAAAACCGACGACATTAAACCTGAAGTCCATGATACCTTACAGCTTCAACAAGATGAAAATAAAGTGATAGGAGATGAAGAATTAAAAAAAGGGCGCACATCGGTGGACTGTATATCATCAAATATCGAAGAGGTATCAACAGAAGAAGAAGTACCCGAGCTGGATTATAAAAACCAAACCACATCGGTGGACTGTATATCATCAAATATCGAAGAGGTATCAACAGAAGAAGAAGTACCCGAGCTGGATTATAAAAACCAAAGGCCAAAGCGGCAAGCAGCACTTAAAAATAAAAACCAGGAATTTAAAGGAATGACTACGAGTAAAAAAAGAAAGAAAAAGGGATCAAGTAGAAAGCTGGCGGAAAATGCGAATATAGCCAATCAAGCTAGAGATCCGAAAACCTTAAAGGAAATTGAAAAATCATCGGACGCCGAAGAATGGAAGCTTGCTATGAATCAAGAATATGATTCTCTGATAAAGAATAATACATGGAGCTTGATAGATCGTCCTAAAAATAAGAACGTTATTGACAGCAAATGGGTTTTCAAGACAAAGTATGGATTGAATGGTGAAATAAAACGTCGTAAAGCAAGAGTAGTTGCAAAAGGTTACACACAAGAGTTTGAAGTGGATTATACGGAAACCTTCTCTCCTGTGGCGAGACTTAGCTCAGTACGTTTAATATTTGCCATAGCTATGGAAAAGGATTTAAAACTTTATCACATAGATGTTTCAGCAGCCTTCTTATATGGCGAATTAAATGAAGACATATATATGGAACAACCGACGGGGTTTATCTCTGAAGAAGATAAGAATAAAGTATGCAAGTTAAAAAAGGCTATATATGGACTAAAGCAAGCAGGCCACCAATGGAATCAACGACTTGATAGAAAACTAAAAGAAATTGGATTCGAAAACTCAAGTTACGATGAGTGCATCTATTTTTACAGAACGAAAGTCAACCTCACAGTTGTATACGTTGATGATATACTAATAGCGACCGATGATGAAACCTTTTATGTAAACTTAAAGAAACTCCTAGAGACAGATTTTGACATTCGTGACATCCGTGAACCTAATTTATTTATTGGACTTGAAATCAAAAGAGATAAAAAATCAATTAAGGTCAGTCAATCAGGATATATTGAAACACTTCTTCAAGCATTTAACCTAAACAATTGCAAACCTAGGAAGTTACCCTTACAGTCAAAGCTTAAACTACAAAACGAACCAACTATTGATGGGGAAAGAGAGCGCGTAGACCAAAAAAAGTATCAGGAATTGATTGGTTCACTAATGCATTTATCTGTCTACAGTCGTCCAGACATTGCCTATAGTGTCAACACTTTAGCACAATTTTGTCAAGATCCAAGAAGGCAACATTGGAATGCAGCACTTTCTGTGCTAAGGTATCTTAAAGGAACCCAGACAGCAAGCCTTAGTTATCAAAAAACAAACAAGGTATTACATGCGTATGTCGACTCTAATTGGGCGGAAGACCTAAATGACAGAAAATCGCAGACAGGATTTGCCTTTATTCTTGGAGCTTCTGCCATATCCTGGGAATCACGGAAGCAACGAGTAGTTGCGACGTCTAGCGCTGAAGCCGAATATATCGCCTTGAGCAGTGCTGCAAAGGAGGCCACCCTTGAGCAGTGCTGCAAAGGAGGCCACATACTTAAAAAATTTACTTGAGGAGATAAATATAATATATGATCAATATAATACTGATCAACCAATTAACTTATTCAACGACAGTCAGAGTGCTCAACATATTGCTCACTACGCCGGAAGACACTCCAGGACAAAACATATACACTACAGGTATCACTACATCAGAGAAGCTATCAAAAACTCCATGTCCGCGAATCAATATCGAGTTGAGCTACCTACTACCCTGTGTAAAATTGGTACCACGAATTATGCAAAACGCGGAAGACCGTCAGCAGGATCATCAGTTACTCAACAGCATAATGAAAAGAAAACGAAGGGACCCACTGCTCCTATACCACCACGTGATGTACGACATGAGCAAATTGATCATCTTCCTCAGTGGAATGCAGATCGTGTCAGGTGTAAGCTACCACTATGTACATTCAAAACGTATATCACTTGCCGCAAGTGTTGTGTAGCCCTATGTTTCAATAAGAATAACAATTGCATTGTGGAGTTTCACGAAAAATAAGTGTTAAATTATTACAAAATAAGTTTAAAAGTTTAACAATTAGATATCTAATATTCTGCAACTAAAAAATTTTTATTTAGTTTTATTTTAAGGGAGTTTTTTTATTTATATGTTTTTTTTTCTGATACATACACTATTTCGAAGAAATCGGATAAAAAACTAAACTTATGTGAGATCTGTGCTCAAGCTAAAGGGGGATGCCGGTTTAAAGGATAACTCAACTGTTGTAAATTCAAATATAAAAATTTTAATTCAAAATATATTGCTTACAAACTATTATCGCAAATTCAATTTTTTTATAACTAACCTAGCTTACGATTAAGAATTCAAGAACTTATACTATCTTAAGCTACCAATTCAACATAAATTCATTAATTTTTGCCAGAAAGATTTGCTCCCCTTATTTCTGAAAAGAGAGAGAGAAAATCCACTATTAATACAATAGAAGTTTTGTGCTACACGTATAAGCACGGTAGCAGTAATGCAAAAATATTTATAATGACAGAAGTATGTTTCTGCAGCAGGAGTAGATTCCTGCTTAGACGTAGGATAAAATTAAAGCAGAAGTAGATTTCTGCAGTAGGAGTAAATTCCTACTCAGGGTGAGAGATAAAAATATAATAAGCAGAATTAAATTTCTGCAGTAGGAGTAAATTCCTACTCAGGTGGGAGATAAAATATAAGCAGAATTAAATTTCTGCAGTAGGAGTAAATTCCTACTCAGGTGGAAGATAAAATAAAAGCAGAATTAAATTTCTGCAGTAGGAGTAAGTTTCTACTCAGGTGGGAGATAAAATATAAGCAGAATTAAATTTCTGCAGTAGGAGTAAATTCCTACTTAGGTGTGGGATGGATTTAGCAGAATTAAATTTCTGCAGTAGGAGTAAATTCCTACTTAGATATGGGATGGAATTAGCAGAATTAAATTTCTGCAGTAGGAGTAAATTCCTACTTAGATATGGGATGGAATTAGCAGAATTAAATTTCTGCAGTAGGAGTAAATTCCTACTTAGGTGTGGGTTGGATTTAGCAGAATTAAATTTCTGCAGTAGGAGTAAATTCCTACTTAGATATGGGATGGAGTTAGCAGAATTAAATTTCTGCAGTAGGAGTAAATTCTTACTTAGATGGGAACAAAATTAGGTTTGGATAATTTAGGAAAATCAGAGTAAATTCTGATGTTTTCAGATCAAATTCTGAATTGGGAATGGGTGATTCTGCTGCAGCTCGTCGCCTTTTTATAGCCGCCGCGAACCGCTACGTTTCGGCTTCATGATAGGTTGCCTTGACAACGCTCGTTCTCAAAGTTATTATACTTTGATGGCGGCGTCCCGCAGTGACGTCATATGAGACCATTGAATTGCACTGAACTCTGAAGGCGAGAACATATGATGTGATGTGTTGACATTTTGACATGTCAATTTGTAAATATACAACAGTAGGTATTTTTGGTAAGTTTGTAATATTTATTGATTTTATTAGTTATTTATAAGAGTTTTTTGTTTATTTTCAGGTGTAATATAATGGAGCAAGCCCCAGGACGGCGTTGGACCAAAGGGAGGAAGTTCCCTTATATTAGATAAGTATTTTTGTTTAAATTATTTTAAGATGAAATTCTTTGTGTTCCTTTTTTTGTATCTTTTTAGGAAATGAAAACTAGGGAAGGAAGCTGCATCGAGGGATTTTATATGTGGACTGAACAACTTATGTTTATAATGCATTTAAACGTTGTCGTTTCAATGGGTATTTAAAATGCCAATATTCAGAGCTCTTAAATGCAGATTGTGCCATATATGGTACAAAGTACTTTTTTGTGAGTTAAAATACTTATAATACAGAATTACTTTTTTGAATTTATTCAACCGATTTGCTATGCATAAAAAATTATTTCATGTAAATTTGATAAATCATGCATTTAAGGGTTAATGCAAAAGCCGATTAACATTGTATGTCATCCAGAGATTGTGGTCGCCATGTAATATATCTTATAAATTGCAGTCGTCAAGAGATATATATTTTATAATGTTCACTTGAGTTATGCTTACGCAATGTCTAGCGATTAAGTTCAAGACCTTATAATTTCTGCTAAATCAGGGAAATAGGCAAACCTGTGAAAAGAATTGTGACACAGGTAAAAGTCAGTCTGGTGTACTTTGCGAACTCTTTCACATCGTTTAATAAATGTTCTTTTTAATTAATTTGGAGTTTTTTTTAATTTATTTTTTTTTTAAGTCAAATATTAATTAATTATAACTCGAGCTTGATTAGAGAAAATATCTTTCGGTGTATTTGAATCAGTTTGGTTTTACATATATATTTTATGTCTGAAATTAGAAAAGCGCATTTTAAAGGAAAAAAATTATTCGTTACTCGTTGAGTCGCCGCACTAACTGGATAGCAGAGCATTTTCTATTGTGTGTGGATTTTCATATATTTTGTGCCTGAAATTATTAAAAGAAAAGTTTCAACGATATAATTAGTTTTGTGACAAATCTTACCTGCGTGGCAGAGTATTTCATTAATTTCGTGTCACAGAGTGGATTATATGGAATATTAATAAAATTAGAAAGGGTTCTTCGAGATAATAAGTTGTGTGACAAATTTTACCTGCGCGGCAGAGTGTTTCCTTAATTTCGTTGTCATACAGTGGATTACCTGCAATATTAACAAAATTAGAAAAGTTCAATCAGTTAATTAGTTTTAATTATTTCAGTGCCGAATTTTACCTGCGTGGCAGGGTATTTCTTTAATTTCGTCTTCGTCTAGTGGATTATCTGTAAAGATCAATAAAATTAGAAAAGTTTCATCTATATAATTAGTTTTGTGAAAAGTTTTACCTGCGTGGCAGAGTATTTCCTTAATTTCGTTGTCATAAAGTGTATTACCTGGCGTCCGATTAATTGCTGTTTATCTGCAAAGGAAAAGTAATTTGGTAGGTAATATTGACATTAGCCGGATGTATTGTGATCTCAAAATCACAGCCATATGTACGATTACTTACCCCCTACGGACTTTCCACAAGAGCATAAACATTCATATTGTGGTCTCAAAATACAACACCATGCATATTCAAAATATCCATATCCAAAATGTACAAGTATCCATAATTACTTACCCTCATAAATTTCGTCATATGTCCAAAAATGCACAAAATTCACAAATATTCTTATTACTTACCTCCATAAATTTCTTCTCGCATAAATAACCACTTATGAAGAGTCAAAAGAATGCTTGCTCAACATTTTTGTTCAAACATAAATCACGGAGTTAATGTACTCCACATCACATATCGCTCGCAATTTCAAGAGCGAGATCATATTACAAGACCAAGAAATTAACGAAGTCACATGCCAGAAATCGTCCTATCTTTCCATGTTTTTTATGCTTATTGTCTGATTGGCCAGTTGAATGCAGAAAAATTATTTGATACTTTTGCTGACACAAGGGCGTCAGCTATTCTCGATGATAAAAATATGTTCGAAGACTAAAGAAGTCGAAGTTCAGGAGAAGCACTCTTCAAGTGAATACGGGATTCGGGAAGTCTTTTTTTGAAGCGAATTTAAAAATCTTAATTCGAAGTTTCATTTGATATAATTTAAAAATAACTTAAAAATATTTTATCTAAAACTAATGTAAAATTGAAATTAAATTCGTTTTTTTTGAAGACTGTTCATTTTTAAAAAAAGGGAAAACCCAACCTGAGCTTTCCCCTTAAGTCGCTCTTCTCCCTAGGGAAAGCACAGCGACAACGAGGGTTACAACAGCTGGTGGCAGCGGTGCGATCCCTCATTAATTCGCAATAATAAAAAAAAAAAAAATGCCTAAATTAAAAGTGAAAAATTATAATTTTGTGTACTTTGAAAGAATATTTAAAAAAAATCGAAAAGAGCACCTCGCAAACACAAAATAAGGAGGATTGATTATGTGAAACTAACCAATAAAATGGTTTTATTATTTAGAGCACGATTTTAAAAGTGCTCAGATAACTAACATACTTCCCTACTTTGACAACAATCAATACAATATCCACAGGATATTAAACGGAATCAGCTGGTGTTGTTTAAATTTTTTTTCTACATATTATCTTCATTTTTCTTTTCGTATCGTGATATATGTACATATCATACCATTATCATAAATACCGGCAAATGACAGGAAAGGATGCTTTATACCAAAAGGAACACACAAAGGAAGAAAAAAAAAATTATATCAAGTAAGAATGTTTTTTTTCTTTTCTTTCTCATATCAGAAATTATATATCACTATAGCGATTACATGTAGTAGTTAGAGTACTATTTAAACATACAAAAAATATATCTAATTAGTAAAGTGCAAATTCCTAGTGAAACTATCTTCTTGCAAGACGTAAAATTTGAAATCAGTGGCTTGTTTCCGTGTCGTGATTTGCCGACGGAAAGTTTTAGTTTCATCTTATCTGTTAATCGTTGCAATTTTTGCAAATATTTTAGTGAAAACTGTAAATGCATACGCCTAGATCAGGATTTCGTGGTTAGAGAGATCTATGGTGGTTTTGACCACTGTCAATTTAGTGATTCCTAGTGAACGACACTGAATCTGTGGTTAATCCCTGCGAGATTTTCTCCAATGAATTTAATCTAAAAATTGTGGCATGTGTATGAATGTGTACCCAACGGTGTTAGTTATATGCTAAATTACCTATTTATAAAATGTGTACCCAACGGTATTAGTTATATGCTAAATTGCCTATTTATAAAATACTCGAGCGCTGAGCATCTAAATTAAATTAAAACAAAAAAAAATGTGTGAAGATTATTTTCAATAACAGTGACTATTATGGTATTAATAGTATTAACCCGAATTGTACCACAGTTGCCATATGGCAACACTGGGTAGTGGTTACATTAAATACATCTGGCTAATAAAGCACACACAAATGAAGAAATAGATATAAGTTTTATGATGCCAATTGATGGAAGTTTACCTGCGGTAAGTTTGGTGTCAGTTGTTAATCGCATTTCGGCAAAGCAGCAATTAAAAATAGGTGAAAAAAAATTTGTTCGGGAAAAGCGCAAAATGTCGTATATGAGAAAGTAAGTTATTTTATGTGTTTTTTTATGAAAATGTGATTCAAGTGAAATAAATTTCATTAGTTATATAAAGATTTCTGTTTTATAGTATAAATTTGGTTTTCATTATGTATTTTAAATTTATAGTGTTTTTATATGTTTTCTTTCCGCGTTGCCATATGGCAACTGTGGGAACGATTGGGTACTGGTTTATGTAAAGTGATTTCTATGCATTTTGTATAGTATTTTTACAACTTTGTTATTTTGTGTACACTATTTAATTTTTTTTCCTTTTTATAATATAATTGTGGTTTTACATCGAATTTTGTTATTTTTTCTTTTTTTATAATTTTGAAGGAAATTATCATTACGTGATGCGCTTGATTATTTAGAAGAATTGAGTGGATAAGATGAAGATAACAACAATTTTCCAGAAGATATTTACATCGAACCACCTGAATTCGATGACGATATATCTGGTGAAGATGATGCTGGAGATAATGAGGGTGGCGTACCAGACAATGTTTGTCCAGAACAATTGAAAGCTTCATGCCAAATTGTTATGTCAAATGGCAAACGTTTGGATGGTTCACATGAAAATGATTTTGCATTAGGTATTTGTTTTTTATTTTTTATTATTCCTATGATTCATTTATACATATTATTTTAAAGCCGAACATATGGAAGATTTCCCAATTAATATTGTTGATGATTGTGAGATACATACACCAAATAAGTGAATGTCAAATAAAACATCTACATCTTTAGTATTCTCTCCTGTTCGAAATCGGTTGCGACGTGTTGAACCAACAGCATGTGATGTTACATTACCAGAAAAAAAGACTAAATTTACTTGGTTGAAAAATGATACTTCATCAATGATGCCGATATTTCCGAATCCAAATTATGAAGATTGCAGAAATCTTAGGCCACATGAGCAATTGGAGAAATTTTTTGATGATAATTTATTGAACCACATCATCGACGAATCAGCTAAATATGCGATTTTTCTCAATAAGCCAAATCCGAATATCTCAGTTGCTGAGTTTCGAACGTTTATTGCAATTCTAATAATTTCTGGTTACAATCATCAATCATCCTTGAGAAATATACAAGATGATGACCTTCGGAATGTTTTAGTTCATAACAGCATGCGCCGAAATAAATTTCAGGAAATACTGCAGTTTATTCACTTTGAAGACAGCAGCAAAGGTGGCACAAGAGATAGCCCAAATCCAGACAAGCTTTGGAAATTACGTCCCTTGACTGACCATGTAAAAGCCAAAATGTTGGAGCACTTCCACCCTGAGCAAAATTTGTCATATGATGAAAGCATGATTGCTTACTTCGGTAGACATGGATGTAAGCAATTCATTAAAGGTTTGTATTTTCACTAACATATATATATATATATATAAGTATACTAATATTTCCTCTTACTTTAGGAAAGCCATTGCGTTTTGGTTTTAAAGCTTGGTCGTTGTGCACACCCTCTGGCTACATGGAAAATTTCGAAATTTACCAAGGAAAAAATCCACGCTCTATTTCCGCATACGAAGATCGCTTTGGCAAATGCTCAGCACCACTGATAAACATGATTGATGACTTTTCTAACGATGTAAAAGGTTTGAAATTTTCATTTTATTTCGATAACTTTTTTACAAGTTTTCCGTTGTTATCATACCTGAAATCACGTGGCTACAATGCGACAGGAACGATTCGTGAGAATCGTGTGCCATCAAGTTGCCCACTGCAACTCAAAACTCAATTGAAAAAAAAAGAACGTGGCTATTATGAGTCAATCAAAATTAAGGAGACAGATATTCGATTGACTAAATGGTCTGATAACGCTGTAGTTTCCATTGCATCAACCATATATGGTGCAAATTCAAGATCGACTGCATGTCGTTATTCAAAAGAATCGAAGAGGAAAATAACAGTTTTTCAACCATGTGCTGTTGCACAATATAACAAATACATGTGTGGAGTTGACCGTTTTGATCCATATGTCTCACTATATCGTATAGCACATCGAGGGAAAAAATGGTGAAGCTGTATTTTCACGTGGCTCATCGATGCATGTGTGCAAAATGCATGGCAGTTGCATAGGAAAGTCATTCCAAACATGACACAATTCGAATTTCGTCGCCGGATTGCAATTTACTATTGTAAGCATTATGGTACTCAACCTAAGACTGTTGGCCCAAAAACATCTCATCGACATGCTTACGATGAAAATAAGGTTCAATATGCTTTACGATATGATCATCGAGATCATTTTGTAAAGCCAATTGAAAAAAAAAACGTAGATGCGTTGGTGAAAATTGCAAATCAATTATGAGAACAGCTTGCTCTAAGTGTGATATAGGCCTATGTATGAATCGTTTCGCTTCTTATCACACCGAAAAATGATTATTTTGACTTTATAAATAGTAATAAATAAATGTGATGCACAAGAAAATTTAAAGAATTTTTTTTATTGATATAATTGCAATATTTTATAGTATATGTGAACCAGTACCCTATAACGCCCACAGTTGCCATATGGCAACAGGAAATTCTGCGGTATTCTGCCTTAGGATTAAAATTCTAATTGTCAATCCTTATTATTAAAGTCATGGCGAATATGACTATAAATTTTTTTTCTTAAAAATTACAAAAATATAATCTGGGACAATATGAATCATTTAAACTGAATAATGAATTCTCTTATATAACCAGAACACCTCTATCCCCATAAGAACTGAACAGGATAAGCAGTATATAAAACAATCCTTAAAACAATTATTGTGAAAGAAATCAAAATACGAAGTTTCACATCTCAATACCTGTCTATAGTAATGACATAGATACTGTTGGAGTTTAAGAAAATTTTGAACGATTTAAAAGTGCACACCGAATTAAAAATATTCCTTAATCGAAATATCAAGACTCATGTTAAAAGTTCTGAAAACATTCAGCAAATATTGAAGGAATATCATATATCTCCGATAGGTGGACATCAAGGTTTAACCAGAACACTCAAGCGTATTAGGATGAAATACCATTGGTGTTGTGATTCAGGTGCCCAATGCCCCGAATCACAATCATAAGGTCAATACATCAATATATTGTCCTATACAATATATTGATGTACCTCATAAATGACCCTGAAAATGAAAAATTAATCCATTTTAAAATCTTAACATAAATTCAAAATGCATTTAGAAATGCATTCCCATATTATAACAAAATGCTATTTAGCATTAATTACATTTTGTTATCAGACACACATTCCACTCACACGATATGCACACTTACCTACATACAGTGTCTTACTATTTTTCCGCATGTACACTCTACATACGTACAGTACCTATTTTTAATTGCACTGAGAAAAATCGGTATATTAAGATTGCTCATATTGCATTGCACTGATTTTATATGAGAATTAGCTATATATATGGGAACATACCTTTAAAAATATTGTGAATTAGGGCACATAGTATAATGTATATAACCATAGTTATATAGAAATTAATTTTATTGAAAATATAATACCCAGCGCTATAAGTTTCACGATTGTTAAGATAGAGTATAACAATTATTCTTTAAATTACTTAGAAAGCTCATTCTTTATATTATATTGTATATTCTCTTATATGAATGGCTCCTCAAGTCTAAAATTCTTTCTCATATCCCAACCTATATATTTCATTTCTTTTTTCAGGATCATATAACTTACATAAATTACAGTGATAATTCTCAAAACATCAATTGTTAAGAAATAGCTTTTATTCTGACGCGCATAAGAAATAGCCTTTTTCCTGACGCGCAATATTCAATAGTTTTTGTTTATTCATATCAGCTACCATATTGTATAGTACAAATTGTGATACGGATCTTTCATCTTCCGATATAATAGTATCACAGATTATATACATTTATACATTGCAAAATTTGCCATAAATAATATTTAGACCTTCTCGATCCCGAGCAAGCCTAAATATTATATATGGTCAATTTTGCTCTGAATATAGTCTGTGGTGCTATTCCTATGGGAAGATGAAAGATCCGTACCACAATTTATTATTCATGGCCAATTTGCCATGTATTATAATCTGTGGTGCTATTCAGAAAGATCCGTATTACAATTTGTACCTTACAGTACGGTTCTGATTGTGATTCGTGTCATACCCAAAAGTACTGCATTCGCTCATTTCGTGTCAGTAAGTGAAGCTGAAGAGTTCTGTTTTTGCATTAAGTGTAAGTGAGTTCATGTGCGGTGATACCAAATTGAAATGGAGTTTATGAAAAAGTGTTTACATGATTGGGGTTACGTAGATTTAATTAAAACATTCATCGGTAATTAGTATTTTTAAAAAAATATGGTTTCATGTTTGATTGCTACTTAACATGGCTTCCTTCTTACCTACTTCTTGAAAAAAGCCGCAATTGCTAAGTGTGTTGTAATTACAGTTTTACTTGTGTTAATTTATTAACAATAAGATCTGGAAGCATTTTGGTTAACTTTTCGTGCCCTCAGAACTTTTGTGCAAAAACTCTTTAAAGAAGCCATGTCCAAAATCAGTTTTTGAACACGAACTTAAAATTTTTTTTTTTTCATGCGAGTGTGTTTTTTATATTTAGTGGAAGTAATTATTTGTAACCTCTTGGTATTTGCACTTTTTTTTTCTGTAGAAGAAATTGATGACATTCAATTTTCCCAGTTGCAATATGAGACATTGCGGGATATTTTCCCAAAATCTGGCCCACGCCAAGCATTTTGGCTTAAATACAAAATGGAAATGGCTATTCCCTGTCAGGTTGATACTTTTTGGAATGTTCAGTTATTTTTAGTAAAAGAAAAGGCAATACAGTGGGGCGATTGGGTACTTAAAATTGCAATGAATTGTAGAATGATTTTGATATTGTTCCAATAATTAATTAATTATGTGGTTTAATTTATCGAAGCCTAAACCACTTTGAAATTGCAACAAAGTACTTAATAGAAATTGTGATAATCGAAATAGTTCCAATCAACGAAGAAATCTTTAGAAATTTTGAGTTTGACAAATTTTTAACAAATATAATTAGCTTGATATTTATTGTAGTCTATTATGATATTATTCAAAAGCAAATAAATTTACCAATTGACAGGGAGCGTGTTATTCTCACTACTTTGTTCTTCTTATATCTTTGAAACTAAAGTTGTATTGTTTTCTAGTTTGATTTGTCATAACTATGAATCACGAAAAAAAAAATCCGGAATGATTTTAACCGTTAGGCCATTTTGTATTAATTATTCTGTTCAGACAAAAATACACTTTTCGAAATTCTACTGACAGTAAGCACACTTAAATTTGAAACAGAGTCCATCAGTTGCATCTTTAAGTACTGTATCAGATGTATCTTCCTTGTGTACAATTAGTGGACAACCCCTCAGTCTACAGCTTATCAGCACCAATCAGGAATCAATATCAGATGTAACACTAGAAAATAATATAGAAGAGGTAGAGAAAAAACTTAAATTACTTTTTTATTCATTATATAACAATTATCTATATTATATTTAGATTTTAACCTCTTCAATCCTAAGTGATAATACTCAAGCAAAACCATTAAATACTGTAAGGGAATATCTGAAATGCGCGAATGGTAGCATCGTTTCTAACTTTTATAATAAAAATAAAAAACTTTCACAAAGAGAACGAAATTTATTGGCAAACGTAGTTGTGCAAAAGGAATTTGAGGCATGCAGTGATAATTTTAAAATAACTACAGAACGTTTCATGTATCATTTTATCGAGAGCTATTCCTCTTCAAAGAATAGCTCTCTTATTCACAGAGCGAAGGGATGTTGTGTATACACACATATACACAAAGACAGTCCCATCTAGCCTGGTAAGTGCATTTAGAAAATTTTCATAAGCTAACCATGCTTAAAAACTTGGTTGGCTTATCAGAAAAATACGCGAAGAAAACAGCGTCAGCAGTTCCTTTACATATTTTTCCACAAATATTACGCTAAAAAATGCACGATAAGAAAGTCGCGCAGCACGAATACATTACATGTATACGAGCGCAGCGATTTTCAAACGACGGGACGGTGGCTGATGTTTATTAAAGGATAGAATTACATTTCGTCAAGCCGCCGTCCATCGAAAAATATTCTGGGCTTGTTTAATCAAGTCCGGAACGAATGAAAAATTTTCTCAGGGTAGAAATGCAAACGATGCATTTTCTACCCTGAACGATGGCTTTTGATCGCAATGAATGTGATCAAAAGGGAAGTTCGTGTTAAAATTCTCAGTGGTGCGGTTGTCGAAGAAAGAAAATTAAATATTCGGTCGTATTTGGTCGGAGATAAAAAGAAGATAGTTAATTTTTGAAAAGTGATACGAGTAGAGTAACTACCTTCATGATACAAACTAAATTGTTTTTACAAATTACCGTAGTTTTTACGCAATAACAGATTTAAGTGGGTTGCAAAGTAAAAGAAAAAGAAAAGTAGAAGAAGTGAAATTAGGCTAACTGAAAGTGTGTTGTTAATTAAAGTGTAAATAATAAAATAAAATACAAAAAAAAAGGATTAACTGACACAGTTTGTTTGGATTTGAAAGTCCCTGTCCCAGATCGCACGAGGTAAGTGCGGAAATATAATATAACACACTTATCGAAAGAGATTGTAGAACTTTTTTGCACCGAGACCGAAGAAATTTACTACACGCCATATCAGCCTAAACCCAGAGCATTAACTTCTGGTAAGCTGTGGGAATGTTATAATAGGTTGAAAAAAAATTTGTGAAAAACTTGCCACCCGTTTCTGAAGAAAAACCGGACACGTTGGAAGAATTCACTAAAGAATTATCGAGTAAAGTACTCTTTCTTAAAAACAACTTGGAGCCTTTTGAAAAAATCCAAAGCTATTGGAAAGATACATTTACATATAGACGAAATTTGCTTACGTCACCTGATTCAAACGTGACTATTAATAGCTACTTGAATTCATTTAGCGCATTAAGGGGACTTAAAGGTTGTTATTTATTGGGTTACGATTTTGACAGTCTTTATCCGGAATCCAGTGACAGATTATTTTCAAATTGGCCTACAATTAATCAGAAGTTGATAGAAAAAGCTAAGCCAGACTTTCCAAAGGATTATAAAAATTGTTCTGTTTGCAACGATATTACCGGTTTTTTGTTACTACCCCGTTTTCTTGGATCGTGCACTTATGGGAAAAGTAAGCAAGGCTCGAAACGAATAAATTTCACAAAAGAGGAAGTTTTGACGTCATTTCTTTTCCAATGAAGGTATAAAATTTCAAATTAAGATTGCACTTTTTAATAAAGCATATACATCGAAAACAGGATGCCAACTTAGTTACGGAGAAATTGGAAGAAGTTCGATCTCATTTAAGAACATTGAAGCAGACTTTGCAACCAACAGTTATCGTTGTAGGAGAACAAATAGGTAACTTTTCCTTTTTTAAATTTAAATGTTCTATTCTCATTTGTTCGAATATTTCAGATAACTCTAGTAAGTCGTATGTCGCAATAGACGATGCATTGTATTCCGTAGACGGACCACTAGTTGCCATTGATTTATGCTTTAAATCTTTTAACGCTCTACATGCAAAATTTCCTGAACCTTCGGAGGCAATCTGGACGTTTATACAGCAGCGGGCTTATGGGATAAAAACAGAGTACGATCGTCATTCTGTTGTTGTAAGTTCCTTGATCAGCGATACAATTTAAAAAATCTAAAAACATTTCATTTTCTATATATACTATATATTTATAAGTATGAATTTTTTTAAATGTACAAAACATTTTAAAGAAACTAAAGAGTGTTTAGTACACGTAAATATTTACCATAAACTAGAAAGTACCTTCATTTGCAATGATTGTGAACGAAGTAGAATATTTAAGAGTAAGATCTGTTTCAGAAAACATATAATGCGACATTTTTCGAAAAATATTATTACAAAACAAACAAAATTTTCAAATATCGCTAATTGCTCCAAGAAAAATTTACAAATATTGCCAACCACTGATATTCTTGATATTTCTGAAAATTTGCAAAAATTACCTTATTTCAAGACGACAATAAATGATGCCACTGTGCATTTAGTAACAAAATTATACAACAATAAAAACTTATGCAGAAAATCTATTCAAGACATAGTTGATATATTGTTGGACTACTTAAAAGAAAACATATTTCTGTCGACCGAAAAGTTTATCATTGACTCGCTTAAAAATGTTGGCGATAATCCTGTGGTACGCACAGCATTCCAAGCAATATCTGAATCATTAGACCTTATCTCTATTGAGTATAAACGAAAAGCTTTATTAAAACGCAACAGATTTTATCAACCACATACATCGACAATGATTGGGGAACGCATCGAAGCGGTACGACAAGATGGAAATTTAATGTTAAAAACTGTAGGTAGTAAAGCTAATATAATTTCAATTAAGAATATTTTAAACCAGTTTTTTGAAGGTAAAGATGTTTTAGGAAAAGTACTACAATATGTCGCTACACTTAATGAAAAAAAACGAGACTGTTGCAAATGTAATACAAAGTGAGTTTTGGAAGACGAAATTAGTTTCGTTCAAAGAAGATGATATCGTCTTACCTCTTCTTCTTTACTTTGATGAATTCGAAGTAAACAACCCTCTTGGGTCACACGCTGGTCTCCAAAATTTGGGGGCTTTATATATATCTCTTCCTTGTATTCCTCCTGAATTTCGTTCTAAGCTTGAAAATATATTTCTCGTTATGTTATTTAACAGCTTAGATAGAAAACAGTTTGGTAATCGAATTTTCCAACCAGTTGTGGACGAACTTAAAGCATTAGAAAACTCAGGAATATATATTATAGAGAAAAAAGTTTACTTCGTTCTAGCCGCGTGTATAGGTGACAATAAGGGTGAATTCCATATTAGGATACACGGACTGTTTTGTAGCAAATTATTACTGTCGCTTCTGCAAAATGCATAGAGAGAAAAGTAAGAAAACTTGTAAAGCAGACCCTGAATTAGTAAGAACTGAAATTAGTTATGCAGCAGATGTTGCAATGAATGAAGTTTCCACTACGGGGATAATCTCTATTTGTTTCTTCAATCAACTTAAAAACTTCAGTGCTGTTGAAAATTATTCGGTTGATATAATGCACGACATCTTTGAAGGAGTTTTGAATTTGGAAATAGCTCTTATCTTGAAGCATTTTATTTATTTTGAGAAATATTTTTCACTCAAAAATTTAAACAATCGTATAAATGTATTTGATTGTGGACAGATAGAAGGTTTAAATAAGCCTCAAGAAATATCTGAGGACCATCTAAAAAGTGGGAAAATAAAATGCTCCGCTTCAGAATCGATTACTTTATCAAAATTTTTAGGGTTATTGATATGTGACTGGATTCCTGAAAATGATGAGGTTTGGGAAGTCTTTCTAACCTTTATGAATATTATAGACATATTATTGAGTGATGAGATAACTTTTTGCACCATAAAATACCTAGAACACCTAATTACTGCGCATCATGAACTGTTCATAGAAAAGTTTCGAGTACCATTGAAGCCTAAGCATCACATAATGCTTCACTATCCCATGATTATTAGGAAAATAGGTTCCATAAAACATATGTGGTCAATGCGGTTTGAGTCCAAGCACAGAGAATTAAAAAATATAGCTTCTTGCACTACGTCTCGGAGAAATATAACTCATACAATAACTGAACGATACTTGCTAAGTAAAGGTTTTCAAATCTAAAATGAAGACTACTTAAAAGATTGCGTTCAATATGGAAGTGAAATAACTTTGTTTAAGGAATATATATATAATATTGTAAGCGAACTTAGATTTAAAAATAATAACTGCCTGTTTTATAATTGGGTTCTTGTTAGAAACACAAAGTAGTATAAAATCGGACTTGTTGTTCAGTTCGAAATTGAGGACAACTTTCCCAAATTTGGGTTAAATGAGGGCATTTGCGTGACGAAAGATCAGATTTATTTAATTATTCTTGAGATGACCACCCTTTTCTTTGATGTCCATAGACATGCTCACGTTGTCAGAAGAACGGAGAATGTTTTGTATACGGCAATTAGTTCAGATTATTGCAAGGTTCAAACCCTTATTAAATTAAATTCACAATTATTTATTCTTTAAAAGAACTACTATGTGAATTTCATCTATTTCAAACTAAAATTCGAAATATTTATATTACTCGAGTTGTTGCCTAAGATGAAAATATTTAGATGTTAATTTCAAATCTTGATTTCATATGTTAGTCCAACAAGTATACAAAACAATGTTATCGTATAATTCATAACTGTATATCATTGATGGTTACTTTAGTAAAGATTCCTATTCCTTATTACAAGTTAAAGTGAGACGTTTAAATCACGAAATGGGAATACTATTTACATTTTTTTAATAAATGAGAATATATAATAATTCAGCAATTTCAAACAATCACCCATCGGCACCGACCACCTCCGATTTTGATGAAACTTTCAGAATTAGTTAAGCATTAAAAAATATTGGATCCCTATTGCTTTGTTTAGGCTGCCGACCTCAGGTCTTGGATACAGTGTGACTCATATTTGTTTTCACAGTGGACATATTTTTTAATTTGCTGATTACTTGGGATCCCTCCGGAAGAGAAACACCTACTAAAAAACATTATTTTTGAGATGCTCTAACATTAATACATATCATATCATATGCGGGCGGATATTCAGCTCTTAGTTTAGAAGATACAGTTTCTTTTATTAGTGTCTCTGCAAAATTTGATATGAAAATTTTACAATTTATTCCAACAAAATGTTTTTTTTTTATTGTTTTTAGATACTTAATGAAATGTCTGTTTAAAAAGTATTATAATAAACCTGAGGTCGACAGGTTCAACAAAAAAATATGGGTCTAAAATTTTATAATACTTAAATTATTCTGAAAGTTTCATCAAAATCGGAGGGGTTGGGTTTGAAAATTGAAAATTTTGTTCGTTTTGGTATAGAATTGCTGAATTAGGAAAGTTAATTACCTACACGTTTATAAGGTTTAAAAAATGTATTATATGATTTTGTTTATTAAGTAAAAACTTTTCTAATTTAAAAGGGACCAAATGAAGTTAATATTCTCGACTCTGCTCTTTCGTAAATATAAAATAATATTCTTATGCAATGGTTATAATTGCAACTTAAATTCGGAATACAAATGAAGGTTGCTTTCATAATATTATCTAATTAATAGTATAGCATACAATAATTAACATAATATATAAATAAAATATGTATGACATAATGTACTGCTTTGACAAATAATCAGAAGAATATTCTCAGGTTGTAGTAATCCTTTCATTATTATTATTATTATTTTTTTTTTATATTATTTGAAGTTTTGTATTTAAATAAATATATGTAACTTTTTTATTATTTTTAGCTGATGTACATAAAAGTAATTAATAAACAGGAACTTTTAACTAGTTTACATCTTAATTTAAATGCTTCTATGTAAATGAATTTATGAATAAATGTTATATTTTAGAAATTCTAAAAAATTCTGTCTGCTTTTTATTCATCCTAATTATAATAATTTCTTAAAATAATGTCAGATTCATATACATCACCAAATAACATAGACTTGACGACTTAAACATTAAAATATGAAAAAACAGAAGAAAAAGTAATAGAATATTTAAATATTAGAGTCAAGTTACGTATTACTTCAAATACCCTAAAGTGTGGTTTATTTTATATTTAAACCAGCTAAAATTTACCGTGGAAGTCTTATATAAAATATTTCAAGTTGCTATAAAATAAACTTTGGTACTAATATATATAGCGCTAGGAGTGTAGCTATATGATTCTATTTATATTGCACATGTAGTAGGGCCCTATATTATATTTCTATCGAAACCATGATATTAGTTAGTCATATCATATAATATATCAGATAGATATAAACATATGACCTGCAACACTACTACTATTGTGACACTTAATATGTGATATTGTCGCATTACTAAACTTCTAGCGATACGTGCTATACAAAAATAATACTTAGTCCTTATGTATAGCTCAATGAGTAATATTCTTTTATTTGCATTCATATTCAATATAGGGGGTTACGCAATAAATAATTATTAACTTGACAATATATTTTATAGCGAGTAATACTATATAAATTTTTCCATATACGTTAAGCTTCTGTTCCAATTTTGTATGGTTTCTGGAGCAATAGATATAAATACCATACAATATATTTTCACCTCCCATAATTTATTATTATTCCAAAATCGATGATATATATGGGAGCACAGTAATATAAAATATGGTTCACCGGGCTAAAATTTCTTTCAGTGTGTATGTACTGTACATACATATACATACAATTATCATAATTATTCGCGCCCTCTTAAAACTAATATTTCAAGACGGGCGCACAAGTGCATATCGGATTACAGTTTGCATAGATGCATATAACTTACATCAAAACTTTTGTACATTTTCTCACGTACGACTTTCAACGTCGTGAGAAAACAATAAAATAATAAAAAAGCTTTTTGAAGCGATCGTGGGTACCTGGGTGCAATTTGCCCAAACCTCGGGGAGTATTTCTTCAAGACCCGTCGTGAAAAGTTCGAGTGAAATTAAAATTAAAATATTGTTTTTTCTTGGAGAACCTAAGAAACTAAAGTCGAAACTAATTTAACCACGATTAAAGTGTAAAGATCAAAGAAAAATATTGTGCTTTAAAAAATCCGACTAGGATCGGAGACAATAATAAATTGTGCGAATAAAGATTAAAATTAAATATTGTTTTTTTTGCGAACCTGAAAAATATTTATTTATTGTTTTTATATACATCGAATTAACACCCCCAATCGACCGCTTCTTCACTTTTAACTGGGGAGCACGAGCGGCCGACGACAACAAATGGTGGCAGCGGACTAAAACTAACCCAGTGCCTTTAACTAAAAATAAAAAAAATTAATATAAACCTACAAAACCACTGGTGGCAGCAGAAAACTTAAATTAAAATAAATGCAAACATTTTTTTTTAATAAATAAATAAATAATAAATAAAAAAGCAGCCCGGGTATACCCAATAAGGGATACTTAGAGGAAAAATAACCAACATAAAAGTATCGGTTCCATTGTGCCCCACCGGTGGACCCTTGCGAGGCTTCGTCCCTGCCTCAAAAAGGTGATTCCCAGAAGGACGACAACAAGGAATCGTCGCCCTTACGCGAGACGTATTTTCACCATTAGAAATAACCCGACGAAGGAATCTAAATATTACATCTCTAACAACGTCATCTACATCTCCTACAACTGCATACCAATACATTTTGGATAATAATAAGGTAGAGAAATTAAATCTAGCAATATCATTACTATACTATAATATCGGTAGTACACAGAACTAAGAAACATTTTTTTTTTCTTTCCATATATATTTTTTTAAGTAATTATTATTTTCTAATTAGTTATTATACCTTCAAGCCATAACTTCTAATTATTTACATTTTTCCTGACTATTCGCATATCTACATTTTTCGAATTGTCCACATATTTTCATATACTAAGAGTGAAAAAGAATTTTTTTTTCTCTCCTTCTCCATATTCTTCAATTTTCTTCCAATTTGAAAGAAAGTTTTGATCCTACACATTAAAATTGAAATCCGCTCTTCCTAGAAGCGACCACTGCGGTAAGACTCCGTGAGCTTGCTGGTCAGAGGACTTCGAATAAAGTCAAATATTGATCCCCTGCGATAGGACTTTGTGAGCCTACCGTTCAGGAGAAAGATATTGATTGGAAGAATAATCAATTTAATCGTGCAAACATTCGGAAATTTAACACAGATAACTTTTATCTGAACTGATTCTTATTTAGTTTGATGAACCTTGATTTGAATTAATTTGATTTACCTTTTTTTTGTTATTCTTTCACGCACTTACGCTTCCATATATAATTATATATCAACCTGCTGCCCATTTTATAAGTCTCTTCCTAATTTCGATCAAATACTCCCACTTTTACTTCAAGATACGAAACATGACTGAAAAAACAAATCTTTCTACGAGCTTTGGTTGTCGCAAGTCCCAAAAACGGCAGAAATTAGACAAATTCTGTCCGATTATCATAGAGCCAATAAAGGCAAAAGGACTGCAGATTTTACTTCTGAGAAACTCCAAAACTTGAAAGAATTGCGGGCTTCATTTGAAAAAATTGAAACCCTGATTCAAGACCATGAAGATTTCGATGAATCTCATGACTATTTCAAACAGTCATGCTATGACAAGACGGAGGACTGGTATAATCTTACCAAGGTAACTCTATCTGATAGGCTGAAGTCCATATCAATCCACACAGAACGCACAAATAACCCATTTTATATTCCACCCCCAAGACTTCGCAGAAAACATCTGCAGCTGATACCCAAGACAATGTTGTGATTCCAAAATCACAACCATTTCATTTACATTTACTTACCTCCTGTGGATTTCTAAAAATCCATGAGCATTTAAAATTTGGTCCCAAAATACCACACAGTGCACGTTCCATCAATTTCCCTGCACAAACACTTAAAATTACAGCAACATGCATAAAGACTTATGTTGTAATCCAAAAAGTGCATATAAATACACTGAAAGAAAAATCATTAGTTGTTTTGATAATTTAGAATTGTATGCCAACAACTTTCAGGAAATGGTGAAATCAAACAAGGAAATGTTAAAACCAAACAATGCGTAAATTGTTAATTTAACCATTTCAAAATAGCAAACGCATAAAAAAGGTTTAAGCACGACATTTTCAATTTAATGTTCCTATTGACTACCCCACTTTATTGAAACAACTACAGAAGTGATAACTTAAACATTAAACTAACAATGATATATTTATTCTTGTATTTTTCCACAAAAACGAAGAAATTTCCATCTGTAATGCTATTTTCATTATTTGAATTTAATAGACTAAGTAATAAAATAACTATTATTGATACTAGAGATACGAAACAATTTTAAGCTCAAATAATTTTACAATTATATATTTAAATTTTTATGGGGTTTGATTTAATATGTTGTGTCAGCTTTCTTCCCCTCAAGAGGTCATTAAAACATATTGATTACAAAATATTCTCAAAAGATTTAAATTAAAAAGATGTATATAAAATCAAAAACGAATTTTGAATATTTTGATTATATTTTGTTCATTGGGTACTTAATCACGTTTGTAGTTATTTAATCACTGTTCGTAGTTATTTTACCACTATTAACGACATTCGTAGTTACTTAACCACGTTCGTAATTAATTAACCACCGTTCGTAGTTACTTTACTACTATTTAACGACATTCGTATTTACTTAACCACTTTCGTAGTCACTTAACCACGTTCATATTAACACGTAGCATGTTTCTGATACTTAAACAAAAATTATGTTGTTTGAACTATTTTACTTATTTCATTCGAACAAGAAAATTCTTGTTTTGTTAAGAATTAGGAAAGTACAGTTATTTGTTGCGTTACTTGGTGGAGTGAAGAGTTTTGTAGAACTCAGTTGAAATTGAGATATCATAGTGAACAGTGCTCCGAAGTAAGTGAAATTGGAAATTGTTTTAACGTTGAAGTATTGTGTTGGCCTGAATTATTTTAATTACGGTAAGTACATAACAAGTTTATATATAGTTATATGATAGATTAATTTTTTTAACTGGAACAAGATTGTGATTTGGCACAGAATATGTAGTACGAAATACGAAATTTTGCTCCCCACGAATGCCTCTCTCATCTACAAAATATATAGTATACTGACAACATCTGGTTTCAACCATAGATAGTTCTAATTTTTATAATAGTCTTAGGAGAATGTTAAATCTCTAAAGGCACTTTTATTATAATAAAACTTAGTGGAAAAGAATCGAAAAGTCATGTACAAACAAAGAAATGGAAATAATTTTTCAGAAATGCAAGAAATGGCTTTTGCAACTTCTTTTCTTCAGAAATTAGGATTTCAAAAATTTATAGAACATTTACTTATTTTATTTCAATTAAATTAACATTCATGAAAATATAGGCAAGTAATGTCCAGATATCGAATCGCCTTAGAGAAAAACGAAACGAAAACTGTTTGTTATTCTAAGAAACCTATTATTTAAAGGGTGCACCTATTATAAAAAGTTTTTAGCCATTAAAACAAAATTCCTCTGCTTTTGTGCATTGGAGACTACATCTGATATTATATTATGTGAGCTAACTTTGGTTAGTCTCACAGCAGCTAAATTTTTTTAACTGAATATAACTAGTTTATGATCTAACTTACTGAGGCATATTCAGCAATTAATAGCTTGCATTAAATGTTATCGTGATCATCAATTTGAATAACTACTTAATCAGTTTACGAATATTATTCGTTAGTATACAAATGAGCACATGTGATCACTATATTTTGTTACCTCAGGGAAAACTTCAGTAATATTTCTACAACATTTCTTTTTTAAACAAAACAGATTAGACAAAAAAAGCCCCTGTTAGGCTATCTCTATATATAACTTTATGTGGTACATTATATTTAAATAAGACAATTTTTCTAGTACCACTATAGTATATTTTCCTGAAAAATAAACACAACCATCGACCAAGAGTCTGCAGCAGTTATCTTGCTTTTGTTTGTGAAAATACCTAATAGAACATATTTCCAATAATATGGAAGTTGATAAAAGGTATATTAAATACAACTGTCTTGCAGCGCTTTGTCGGGGCCACAACGAGTAAGTTGAAAGTGCATTATTTTCCAAAATAGAAATATTTACAATTTGATATTATGTACTCTTAAAATCCAGAAGAGAATACTTAAAAATAAATATCAACATCCAAAACGCTCTGCAGGTGCCAAATGCTGACAGTTTTGCTATATAATTCTCTGAAGAAATCATATAGTTATAAAAATTATCTAGAAGTTGACATTATTCAATACTTGTAGTGCACATGTCAAGCGATTGGATGCGTGCAAAACGTCAATATTTGTTTTATGTAGTTCTGTTCTGTTTTTTAGGAGTAATATCAAATGGTAAATATTTGGAAAATAACGCATTCTTAACTTAGGTAATCGTTGTACCCGCGACAAAGGGCTGCATGACAGTTATATTCCATATGTCTTTTATCAAATTCCACATTAATGGAAATATTTTTTAATTAAATTTCCCATCCAAAAACAGAATGTATTCCAAAAGCTGTACGCACTTTCAGTTTATATAGAAGAGTTTTACTTTTCTCATACATATTTTAAAAGCATGGATGAATAAGAATATGTTTTATGAATGGGTGATAAAATTAAAGTCATAATCCTTTAAAATTATAAATTTCGTTTCCATAACGTGTGGTACGGTAGAAGTTGTGACGCGACCCACGGAATGCATTAATCATACACTGTGGTTACAACATACCAATGGATTTATATAGGGAGCCTTTAGCATTATTACCCATTTTCTAATAACTAAAACTGAACCTTCTCAAAACAAGTTAAGGTTACGCTACTTTCATTTTAGTTCCAAAATTTAAACTAAAGAAATAATTTCAATAATTCATCGCAACAATGGACTCTTTTTATTCTTTAGGAGGCAACTTATTTATAAATTTAGACTTGTGCAAGACTATCATTCTCAAAAATGGAATATGCAACATCAAACTCTGTAATCTGTTTTGAAAACTTATCTCCAGTCAACAATGAAGATGTTGAACTATACGAACTCTTGTCTTCTTGGGGATTTGCTGAACTATATTCAGAATTTTTGAGTAAGTCCTAACAGGCATTAAAGTTTTATGTTCAACAATTTAACTGAATATTTGTAGATCAAGAAATAACAGTAAATCGCTTAAAATTGATGATCGAAAAGGATATTGACGAAATATTTGCGACAAGGAAGAAAGGATTAAAATACGAATTTCGGAACAGCCTAACCCAATGGAGATTACAAAACGTAATATTGCAAATTGTTGTAAAACGATTCGTTCTTTGTTAATAGAATGCTTTTCTAGAATATTCCATCCCCACAAAGCTGTGAAAGGGTAAATGGGACGCATGAGCTCGAGGTTCTTGTGCAAGGTGTTCTGAAAAGACAGCTGAATTCTTTTAGATCTTCCATGCTAGAATCTGCTGATAATTCAGTTGATTCTCCTGCTTCTCCTCGTTCCCGAACAGGATCGGTTTCATCACATTCTGTTGTTTTTGTAATCTACCTTCTTATTGTGAAATTTCATGCAATTCTATTAGCTGTACATTCGCAGTATATTGAAAATGCTCTTGAGGAATATCCTACAGGGAGTTTTGTGTCAACAGACTTTAAAAAATGTAACAAGATTGGAGAAACGTCTAGAAATATATTAATTGAAGCAATTATATCTTGGCATATAAAAAATCAAAAAACTATTTCTCGAAAAGACTTCGAAATTATTGCAGAACAAATTGAATTTAAGTTCAATGACGAAAAGGTGATTTTCTTTTTACCTGCCATCTTCCTTCTATAACTTTAACTATTTAAGGATATTTATTATGTTAAACCAAAATCCAAAAGTGAAAATCCTGGTGGAAGGTTGTACAGTCGTTATTATAACACAAAAAGAAGACTTACAAAAATTGGTGTACCTCTTTCACCCAAAGAGAGTAGCAAAGAGGAAACAGTTCTATCTAACCTATTAAATGTTGATGTCAGTGAGGAATCTTCTCAAGGCAAAAACTCCTTATAATTATGAAATATTTTTAACTCAAGATTCATTCACCAGATTATAACCTGGACATAAACTGGCTCAAAATCTACTCGGAACCTTGGAGTGAAGTTATCCTGAAGTGGGAAAGAACGTTTCCAGAACGAAGGCGTCAAGTTTTAGCCACAAAAACGAGAGAGAGAAAATTTGCCCAAATTGTAGACGAATGGCCAATAATTAAAAATTCACATGGCTTTACTTTGGTAATATTTTAATTACAATAAATTTAAATAAATTAAATAACTTTTTTGCCTAGATTCATTTGGATTTCAAAAAGCTTTATCCCAATCAGTCTGCAAGGTTACATAAATAGTGGGAAATATTTAAGGCGAAAATCCTTCCCGTTTACAATCACAAAATAAAGGACAAGGATAGTCTCGATATTTTGTCGAAGTTGAACAACAAGGACGAATCATTATGTAAGTATTATTGTATTGCTGTATATCTAGTTTCTAAAATTATTTAATTTTTCCAGATCCAGAAGATTTAATGTACACAGTAAAAAAATTGAGGTGTAAAATAAGACCACATGTCGGATAATAAGATATTATTATCCTTTCGGTGTAATTTGTGAACATAAAAATACCGCTTTAATGGGGTTAAAAATGTTACTATTCTTTCGGTGAATTTTTCTCATTATTCGGTGTAAACATTTTCCACAAGATTAATTATACCGCGAAGGGAAATTCTTAGTACACCGAAGGAATAAGTTTTAGGAACATGTTCATTCATGTTACTTCAAATTATCCACTGGGTGTTAAAAAACTCCGAACGGTGCTTTTGTTATTCTCTTATTGTACGGAAAGGAAATATGTTGACTCATTTATTTGAAGTGCGTCAAATAGTAAAGTTATAAAAAACCATTTGTATTGTCTTGAAATCTTTGAAAATGAAAAAACTATTCAAAGTTGAACATAATTTCGCGCAAAAGTTTGTGCTAGTTGAGAGTGATGGTGACGAAATCAATTTTATTGATTTCATTAGTGCTTGTAAGTTGGAAATTTGATGTATGTGAATATTCATTAATAAGTGTTTTTATAAGGCGTTTTAAAATTTGACGTAAATGTTGACAATTTGTTCATTTCCGTGATTTGTGACAATACAGAGCTTGATGAAGAGACATTTAACTTTATAGTGTCCAACTCCGCAGCTTGTGTCAATAACATTTTTCGAATTAAAACTATTTTAAACGAAGGTATAATATTAATATGGTATCTTATATTAAAATTTGATTATGCTGTACTCAGGGTAGTATTTTAGATATTTTCTTACTTATTATAATATCTTATGGTTTCGTTTTGTCTGTCGCTAAAATATGAAAGATATACTTTTTATATTTAAACACGACAAATTGTATACTGTCACCCAATACGATCATACTTAAGAATAATAATAATGCTTCTGCATAAATCAATCGACTATACACATAGGATTAATATAAACAAATGTAATTTTAATATTAGCTTGAGTTAAGTATAATATTCCGATAAAAGCAACGCAGCGTCAATGGGATTACAAATTATTACGCTTTTATTTACCAGAAAAATTAGTGTCGGTTGGTATCCAAACAGAAGAATTTTCTCCAGGGCAGCTACGTAGGTGTGATGCTTTTATTGATAGCTTTCCCAAAAAACTTAAAGTTGATGTAGAAATTACAAAGAAGGTAACTTCCGTAATAAGTAATATTCTAACTTCATAGTAAGTGGACTCTTTATATTTAAGGCAATATATAATCAACTTTTGCGGGCCGTTTGTGATATAATAGCGGAATATAATTCCAAGGGTACTTTAGATGACCGATTCAGAAGGAAAGCAGTCAACGACATTGTACATTTTATGACAGAATCTTTGGGATTTTATCCGAACAGAGAAGACAAAATATTATGGGAAAAGGCAACTGCAAGTATATTTCCAAACTTATGCGTTGGAAAGAATCCCAGTAATTATGTAAGAGTGAAATTATAAAATTCTCATAATCTTGTAGATCTTACTTAATCTTATTTTCAGGAAGTTTTTTATGACGACTCTAATAGAGGAGGATATTTTGGCCATCGATTAAGAACGGTAAATAGAGTAGCGGGAAATTCCTCACGAAGAGAAAAAAAACAAAGAAAACATATCCGTTGAAGAAATAGAGGAAGACTTTGAATTAGAAGATGTGCAAGATGAAGTTAAATGGCTAAGAAATGCATGCCCGAAAGAACAATTGGAAGAAATATTTTTTAAAATGGAAAGAACATTTTCCTACAGATACTACAAGTGTAACAAAGAAAATACATTGTGTGAATTCCCTCGGTTTTTAGATACTTCTGGTTTGGTAAGTAAGGCCCATAAAATTGATGATACAAAAACATAATAATTTTACTTTTAGATCGAACAAGACTTTCAATTAAAGTTTGGAGAGTGTTCCAGTCGTTTTATACATAATTGGATGCAAATAAGGAACAAAATTACTATCTACGTCCAGTCCCATAATATTAATGTATATGATGAGGACATAGCAGACGAAGATAGTAAGCTGAGTTGAGGCGGATTTGAATATTTAACATGTTGATACTTACGTATGATATACATATGTACTTGTAAAATAATTGCGTCCATGCTCAACATGCCGAATGTTCAAATATATAAAAAAAAATAGTATACTTTTTAGAATGGGATGAAACAACAACTGCATTTTTGATCCTGCTGAAAATATTTCCACCGGTTGGACGCAGCCGTAAGAAAGAACATTCCAAGAGCTTTGACGTTATAAGGTTTCAAAAGGTAATACATAACTGAAAATTGTTCTCGAATTTTCCGCATTAAAACTTTTATCGATTTTAGATCGGAACTGTACCACAAAAATTTGGCAATGCTCAACCTCATATTTTAGCATGTGGAATTAATAAGGCAGCAGAATCAAATTATAAAATAGTAATTGACGAGAAAGAATTACCTGTAAAAAACAGTAATTCAATTTCAGCGTGGGACAATCTTTTTAAAATTTACTTTGTATTCAACTGTGAGTACCACTATAGCTCTTCATCATTTTTAACTTTTATTCAAGAGGCCATTTTCGAATTAAAAATTAGTCATATGACAGCTAGGATGAGAGATATAAAAAGTCGTTTAGATATTTAAGCGGCACTTATGTGAATTTTACCAGTTTTTTAATAATTAATATTACCGAAACCTACTTAAGTACCTATCTTTTTTTAAAGAAACATGAACTTTGTGTGTAAGCTTTGTGGTAAGAAAAGTGTTGATTCCTTACAGTTTGTTAGACATTTAAGAATTGTTCACAATGCATCAACTTCAATGCAAACATTATTTTGTGGAGCAGAAAATTGTAATAGTACATTCAAAACTTTTAGTGGGCTAAGACGCCATCTCTTATCTTTTCATAAGGTAGACAACATTAATTCTACAAGTGTTCAGTACTCATTAAATGATAATTATTCCACGATGGATTGTGAAGGTTGCAGTAACCAATTAATGAATTCAGAATGTGATGAAAAAATTAACCCAGGGTATTTGGACTTTAACCTTATACAACAAAAATTTATGCTAAAACTTAGCTCACTTCAATAATCCCGTTAAAAACGTTAATACAATATATAAAATGCAAAAATTTTTAAGTGCAAAAGTTCCTGCCCCAAAGGAATTTTCTTGTGGAACTAGAGATGAAATGAGGTGGGATCCTAAAAATAATGTGTACAATTTTAATACAACATCAAATACATTTATGTATGTATCTATCAAAGAAACTTTAGAATTTTTATGTACAAATGAATACTTTAGAAATCATATTCTTTGCACTCATCAATTAGAAAAAGATGATTGCTTAATTAGTAGTATAAAGGACGGATCTTATTTTCAAGAACATCCAGTTTTAAGTTCACACCAGGGGTCCATTATACTACAATTATATTTGGATATTTAGTTATATTATGTCATTCGGAAGATGTAAAAAATTTAGGATATAATGAAATCCTTGCTCCACTCATTAAAGATCTAAAAAATTTAGAAGTAACAGGAATTCAAATTGAAACGAACGATGGTCATGTCAATGTCAAAGCAGTACTTTTCTCTCTGTGCCATGACAATTTAAGTGCTCATTCACTTTATGGTTTAATGGAGTCGTTTAATTCATCATATCCTTGTAGATTTTGCATGTTACCTAAAACGGACTTTCAAACTGTTCTCACTCATAAAGACCCAAAAGTATTACTTAGGAATAAGAACAATACTCAAGATATACAAACTTCAGTAGGGTTGAAAAGATCTTGCCCATTAAATGACTTGCAATATTTTAATTGTTTCGAATCGCTAAGCGTTGATCACATGCACGATATTTTAGAAGGAGTTGCTCAATACGAGCTGATATTATTTTTGCTGTTTTTAGTTAAAGAGCTGAAAATCTTAAGCTCTAAAGATTTTAACAATAGACTCTTTTTTTTTAGCTATGGAATCCTAAACCAGAAAGGAATATTTTCATTTTTGAATAAATTATATAATACGCTTGTAAAAATATTTTTTTATCAGTTTTTTTAGCAAGAGGTATTTAATAAATTATCGATTTCGAGGTTTATTAATTAGTTGCTATTTTTACCTCAAAAGTTGTCAGATAATTACGAGGTATGTTCAAATAACGTTGTTTAGAGATAAACTTACGATAAATTACTTGTCAATAAAACACTTTCCGTGATATTTTAATTATAACGTTTTTAATTAAGAACGCGTTAGTGGCTAATCTACCACTAAAAATAGTAGAACAATGATCTTAATTATGCTTATACTTCCTTTCAGTGGTTGAAGTATAAGTTTCCATTCTTGATATATCCTGAAAATGTTACACTGCTTCAACAACTTTCGTGATTATTTCATCACCTTAGCAATAACTGTGTGATAAAATTTTTTTGCAAAATGTTACTATACTTGGGTGTTCAACTTGACTATACTCCTTATTTGACGCAAAATCAAACACGAAATTTATTTGATTTTACCAAGGTTTTTCTTTCAGTGTATGCACCATAAGAAAAAGAGGTCTTAAATTACACATAAGTGTACAAAAAAAAAAAGAGAATTAGAAGCCTCTTAAAGAAAAGGTCATTTCAGCAATATCAATTGCCACAATATATGCCACGTACATCCTATATGTACAGGCCTAATATTCTAGAAATAAAATACAATGTATGTACATCCCATATGTACATACAAAGTATTGGACTTCTAACATTTAGAGGTAACATACAATGTATGCCCCATATGTGCAATCAAAGTGGTTTCCTCTTAAAACAAAAAATGAAAATTTGATGCGATGAAGACTCAAGACTCTTCACCAGCGGGAACCGCTTATCAGCAAAATTCTTCGTATTTACGACAACATGCTGTGAAGCCGGGCCAGTCGTAATGACTTGAAATAAAGTAGGTGTCGAATGACACCTTATCAAGCCATTACCATTTTAATAAACAAGTCAACAAAAACGATGAATGGCCTGAGAAAAGTTATTTTTCTCGATAAAAAAGTGCGAATTAAGCACAATGAGTATTAAGCGGACGAAAAGTCATCCAAAATAATGATTTTAAAAAAACAAAAAAAAAAACAAACAAAAAAAGCTTCTGGTAGGGCATTTTGGATGAGTGAAGGAAGATTAGGTTTTCGCGAAAATAAGATCGGCGAAAAGGGCAGTTTGATTTAAACACTGGGCGAGTAAATTAAAAGCCAAAAAATTATAAAGAGCAGTTTGATTTAAACACCGGGCGAGTAAAGTAAAAGCCAAAAAATTATAAAGTGCAGGTGAAAAGTAAAAAGGGCAAAACGAAAAGCCAAAGAAAGTGAGTTTTAACAAGTGGCAAACAGATATAAAAAAGAAGAGACTTTCTTTCAAAAAAAGGAAAACGATAAAAGAGCTGCGGAGTTGACTGATTGCGACTGGCGATTCGCAAACTTAAAGGTGAAAGTTAAAGAATAGTTTGAAATTTTGTCGGGTTTAAAACAATTTGTAAGTTTAATGTGATTTTGCACGAGTAATTAAAAATAAACGTTAATAATAAAATAAAAGTTGAGGATCTGTTGTTGCTGATTACATCAAGCCCCGATATACATAAAACTTACCTTCATAAATTTTCCTAATATGTCCTAAAATGCATAAATATTCTTATTACTTACTCTCGTAAAATACTTAACTTCGCATAAATAGCCCATCAGTGCACTTATATAAAATACTTACTTGACATTTTTGACAGTTTTGTAAACATAATTCACGGAGTTAATGTACTCCACATAGCATATCGCTCAAAAATATCAAGAGCAAGATCCAAGACCCAAGCCAACAAATATCGTCTTATCTTTTCATTTTTTTGCTTATTTTCGTTCCATTTTTACTGCTTTTTGTCTGATTGGCCAGTTGAACGCATCAATGACGAAAATTCTTCATACCTTTTGCTGACGCTAGGGCGTTAGTTATTTTTGGTGATAAAAATATACAACAATCCAAAGAAAGTCGAAGTTCAGGATAGGCACTCATCAAGTGCACACGCGCGGTTGGTGTTCGAGGTAGTCAAGAGTTTAAATCATCTTAAAGGGAAATTTCTATAAAGTACTAAATAAGCGCTGATAAAATTTCAGGCACGAAAATAAATAAAATTAGTAGCATGTATAAAAATAAAGGAAAGTGAAACTAATCATGTAATTTACCCTAACAAATTGTGTTAAATAAAAATTATAGTCTACAATAGTATAAAGAGAGCGTGTGTTCAATCATCATCCTATCCTAATCTTCCCCTTGTGCCGCTCTTCTCCCTCAAGAAAGCACGGCGGTAAACGGGGTCATAACAACAACACAGACAAAGATCAGTCAAATACAGTACGGTTTAGACTGCAGGATCATAGACAAAAGTCTATATCACGAATTATACAATCGAACAATTTTAATTTATTAGCAACTGAGACACAGACATATCTGACACAAAAGATCAATTCATTACAAAAATATTGGGATGATTTTGAGGCCACGCATAGTGAAATAATTTCATATACCCGCCCTAATGATTTGGAGCATGACTATTTCAAAAATGATGTTTACGCCGAGGTAGAAACATCATACATAGACACGATAATTGCGCTTCAAGAGCAGATCGACTCTCGAATCCAGAACGTATCGAATAATACACATAACTTCACAGACCATCATCATAATGTCTCCTTTAGAGACCAATCTACCATCTTTCTATCAGAAGCTAGATCGTTAATTCCCAACTTTAATGGAAATCCCAAAGATCTTCACAGATTCATTTCAAGTTGTGATGATATATACGCGACGGCATCGACGACGAACGAAAAGCAGTCCCTCCTCAGTTTAATAAGGAGTAAACTATCCGCCGAAGCGTATGATGTATTCAGGTATAACCAAATATCAGATTGGTCCGAATTAAAACCTCTGTTGACTCAAACCTTCGAAGTCAAAACCTCTAGATCTTCCTTGCAGTCACAGTTAAGCAATTCGAGACAAAGAAAGGAGGAAAGTACAAAAGATTTCCTCCAAAGATGTAATGTAACCCTGTCAAAGCTAAATGAGGCTACACACTCATATACAACGGATAAAACACTCCTCAGATCTTTATTAAAAGATAATGAGAATCAGGCTGCAAGAACAATTGAAGACGGATTATCCAGTCCACAACTCCAAACTTTAGCGTCCCGATAAATCCTTTTCTGCATTAAAACCACACATCTTCGAGCATGCATCACGCTTAGAGTAGAAACAACTCGGTTTCCAAACACATAACAAGGTAAATCAAACCCCATTTGCGCAAACAACAAATTCAAATCTTTGTTGCTTCAAATGTAATAGACTGGGGCATGCTGCATCAAATTGCCCAGTCATACAACGCACCACGCAAAATTTCAACGCAGTTTCAAAGCTAAACAATTACAACGCCCGCCAGATTTCAATAAGGTCACATCTCCGTCGCAGGGCCCATCTTGTCGATATTGTAATCGAATGGGACACACCATAGAAGAATGCAGGACCAGGGTGGCAAATAATAATCGTTTTAACAACAGCCCAGGAATCCAAAATAGTTTTCGGGAAATAAAAACAATTCCACTGGCAAACACGGCTAATAGACAGCCACAAAACAGGAACTGGCAGCAGCCAGTATTCCGAGAAAGTCGAACTCCACCGCCGAGATATAATAATGAAAATATCTCGGCTAGATCGCCATCTCCAAAGAGGAGAAATAGCAAAAGTCCATCGGCATCCAGGCAGGGAAACTGGATGCAGCGGGGGGTCAATTTCGGCAACCCTTCACACATACAAACAGAAGCACAAATTCACAGGATTCCCGAGACAATATCGACACAGGCAACAACAAATTAATTCGTATCCCTGTCCAAATTAACAAAAATTCACTAACTCTTCCCTTGCCTGTTGACATCTGCTCTGCTCCAAAACTTACATTTTTAATTGATACTGGAGCGCAATTCCCACGAACACAAACCATTTGCTTTTTTTTTTATACATAAACAAATCATTTTAATCATTTTAAAAATCGAACGTAGTCATTTCATAAAGTTCCAATTTCAAACCCAACTCGGGTCGACCACTTGAAACTCAATTTTTATCGCTGAGTTTGTATTTTCAATGTCTAAGACGATAACGTCGAGCAATTTATGACCTCGAGTATCGTATTACAAGTAAAGTGTGTGGGAACCATGCTTCGCCCAGACTATGAAGTGATTTTCTAAAAGAAAATCAGTGTGCTTTTATCGTTTAACTCGGACTGTCAGTACCTTACTCAGTAAGGAGAATTACTCATAATTAATTAATCTTTTCCTTATACGGTGAACAAAAGTTTTGTTATACTCAGTGGAGCGTCTTTTATTTATTACACCGACAACAAATTACTTAATTCAATTTTAGTATAATTTCTGTATTTATTTTGGTAGTTGATTCAACTTTAATTATATTTACGGTATTTAATTCAATTTTAGTGCTATTTCTATTATTACGGTATTACTATATAAATGAAATATATAGGTACATAAGTCCAGGAACATTGCCCAGAAAGATTATTGCAAGTTTAAGGGCACAAAGTGATTTTTTTTTGTATGTCACAATTTAAATAAAATTTGTAGATTTACAGTAGCTGCTAATATATGCTATGCATGCGAGTCTTGCTGTTACAACATCACACACCGCCCAACACAAAATCGTGATATAAACCCTCGAATGCATTAAGACTATCGACCCCTTTTTTTCATAAATACTAATGACCCTCTTTTCACTCCACTTCAATTTTATTGAACCCAAATTAGCTGAGATCATTTCCTTTTCGAAACAAATTAAAAACCCAACTTGAATTTTATTCCAAACAAAGTCAGCTAAAATTATTTATTCTTCAACCTAAAATCAATATATTCAATACATAATCTGTTTACTTCAAGCACTATCAGCAAATAATTTTCCAATAACCCCAAGAACCGATGCAATCACTTTTTTTTTAGTAATTAAAATCAATAACCCCAAACGCAGACGAAATTACTTTTTCTTTGAGTAATAAAAATCAATGACCCCATACGCAGACGAAATCACTTTTCTTTTGACCCAAAAAAAAATGCACGCGTAACCTTTTTTGTCGATCAATCGATCGCTGCTTAAGAAAATCTATAATGAAAAGACAGTCCGTTCTTAAATTTCGATCGGGAAAGTAGTTGCCTTCTGTTTTTAAAGAATTACCTAAGTTTATTTTTTGGTTAACAAAGTTTGTAAATTAGCTAAGTTCTTTTTAAAATTAATTTTGATAATATAAAACAATAAAAGAAATAAAATGTGTAACTAAGAAGCGACTTTCTTTTGTATTTACAAATAATTAAAGATAATTATTTTTACTGGCACAGTCAGTAGGATCGCGTTTAGTTCGAAGCTAACTCGATCTCTGCATATTAATGCTTAAAACGCGAATCAAGCGCGATAACATTTACTAAAGGATTAGTGAAGTGCAAATTTATTGTGATAACGTTTTACTAAAAGATTAGTGAAATTCTCATCCACAACAAAAGTGACACACACAAAATTTCCTAACGTTTCATCCAAGATCTAGAGGAAAATAACCAACACAAAAAGAAGCGAAAAGAAACACATCATACACTTGAAGCAGAAGCAACTAATTACCCTATAAGAAGGAAGGAAGAACTAATCACCCTATAAGAAGGAAGGAAGAACTATTCTAAAGAAGGAAAAATAAACTATCTCAAAGGAAGGGACAACCTAAAGTAACCAAGTAACGTACAATTATTTCAGCTAGAACGATTTTGGGAGAATTGAAGTAAGAAGATTGAGCAACGTTGGTAATAAATTTATAAATTTAATAGTTCCAGTATTGTGAGTAAATTTTTGTTTTTTATATAAGCATATACATATAATATCTTCCAGTATAGCGATTAATTTTTTGTTTTTTTTTTATATACAATATACATATAATATATTCCGGCATATAGTGAGTAAATTTCAATATTTTTTTTCTTTCTCAAATACACACATAATATCAAAGACTACTAATGATAGGTAATGAATAATTTTGAATTGGACCAAGAAAAAAGTCTGGAATTATTAACTGCTGGTTTAGGATTTACATTAGATAAAATTCATGAGAAAGTAGATTCTCTTCAACCTCTTATTACTAATAATACTCCATAAATGACAGCAATAACTATAGACCCTCTAAAATACCTATCCAGTCTCCTCGACTTTAACGGCGACTATACTAAACTGCAAAATTTTACTGATTTAGTGGACAGAATCCACCCTCAACTCACAAAATATGATGTAACGTCACAATTAATCTGCATCGATATAATCAAATCTAAACTAACTGGTAGGGCTCGCGAAACGATAGATATAAACTGCGACATAACTTCTTGGACAGAAATTAAAAAATTATTAAATCACTATTTTGGAGACAGAAAGTCTGCAGACCAACTGTTTGAAGAATTGAGAAGTGTAACTTTCCGTACTAATAGCCTCGAAATGTAGAACGAAATTAAAAACCTATTAGGGAGATTAAATATAAAAGCAAAGAACGAAGGGCAACCTGAGAATCTTGAAGAAAATCTTAAAGCAAACAAAAAATCGGCTCTAGATATATTCAAAAGAAAATTACCGGAACCCATGAAATCGATTTTATATTGTCGCAATCCAGCAGATTTAGAAGCATCCATAAACATCCTTCACGAGTCAGGATACGCATATCTCAATCCATACTCTCAAAACCAAAAAAATTATAATACTGCAAGAAATAATCAGAATCGAAACAGAAATTCCGACGTGAATAATGAACTACCAAACAGATTTATTAGAACCAGGCAATTTCCTCATTCATATACAAACCCATCACGAAATAATTACAATAATCGAGAATCCACCATACCCACCGGATCCAATGCAGCCAATCCCCAATTTACGAATAGATATAATAATAACATACAATCTACAAATAGATATAATCTCAACACATACCGACAATTCAATCAAAATAGATTTAATAATGCAAGTAACCACCATCCTAATAACAATAATCACAGTAATATGCGTTCTAATATTCCTAATAGTCATAATTACGATAGCACTCGTAACAACAATACTGGTAATTACAATAATAATAATAGTTCCTATGTAAGACCAGAACCTATGGAGGTTGACTTAATACATACCAATCAAAATGAAATCACGGACTCTGGACCACAGAATTTTCACTCTCCGGCCTCAATAGAAACCTACCCTATATAGTAGTGAAGTCAAAAACTATCCCCTTAAAGTTCCTCATAGACTCAGGCGCCACACACTCTGTCATAAACCCAAATATTTGCCACCCTAAATGGATAACAAAATTCGAAAAGCCATTAAAGCTAAAAACTTTAAATCACTCTATCGACATAAACGAAAAAGTCAATATTCCCCTCTTCGAGGAGTTAGGAAATCCATCTAATAAAATAGAAATGTTGATATGTAGCTTCCACACAGAATTCGATGGATTAATAGGAAATAATATTCTTTCCCCGCTCAAAGTTCATATAAACTACGAAACAAACTATCTAACAGCGGGAGACAAAAGGGTCAAAATACACTTTCATTCAGACCAAGGAAACACGTATTGCTTCACAGAGAAAGGCAAATACGAAATTTCTTTACCAGTGACACAAAAAGAGGGCTTAGGTTACTTAGCTGAACAGCGAAGTATTGACGGGTCTTTCGTGATTTATGAAGGGGTTTATAGCATTGAAGATTATAAACTGACCGCCAAAGCTCAATTGATAGGAAATATGCCAATTAAGGTGGCCCTCAAGCCTGTAAACGTGGAAAGTGTCGATTCTCAAAACTTTAGCATTATAGAAAATTTCAAGATACAACCCCTTATTGAACAATTAAGAACCGATCATCTCAATCTAGAAGAAAAAAATAAACTAACAAATTTGGTAAAAAGATTTCACGACATCTTCTATACAGATGACACTAAATTAACATTCACAAATGCTATTAAACATAGCATCCGCACAGAGAATAATATACCCATCCAATGCAAAACCTACCGATACCCCTACGTTCATAAAGCTGAAGTCGAAAAACAAATCCAAGAAATGCTCGATAATGGTATTATACGACATAGTAATTCCCCTTACTCGGCTCCAGTTTGGATCGTGCCTAAGAAGGCAGATGCTAGTGGGAAAGCCAAATGGAGACTAGTAATCGATTACCGTAAATTGAACGATGTTACTACCGACGATAAATACCCTATTCCGGTCATAGATGAAATTCTTGAAAAATTGGGAAGAAGCCAATATTTCAGCACTCTTGATTTGGCGAAAGGATTCCACCAAATTGAGATCGACGAAAGAGATGTGCATAAAACGGCCTTCAGCGTAGAGAATGGGCATTATGAGTTCCTACGAATGCCATTCGGACTGAAGACGGCGCCCGCGACTTTCCAGCGGCTTATGAAAAGTGTGCTAAAGGAGTTCATAAATAAAATATGTCTGGTGTATATGGACGACATAATTATTTTTTCAACGTCATTGCAGGAGCATATGGAATCGTTGGGAGTGATATTCAAAAGATTAAGGGAAGTCAATCTTAAAGTCCAATTGTACAAGTCGGAGTTTCTAAAGAAGGAAACAGAATTTCTGGAACACGTCGTGACCCCGGACGGAATTAAGCCAAATCCAAAAAAAATTGAATGCGTCAAGAATTTCCCAACACCGAAAACGAACAAGCAAATAAAACATTTTTTAGGGCTAACGGGCTATTACAGGAAGTTTATCAAGGATTATTCAATGATTTCCAAACCCATGACTAGGTATCTTAAGAAAAATGCCAAAATCGACGTAAATAACCCCGAATACCTAAAAAGTTTTGAGACTCTGAAAAGGTTGTTAATTAATGAACCCATTTTGAGCTACCCCGATCTGACTAAGGCGTTCGTTTTGACGACAGACGCTAGCCAATATGCCCTGGGAGCAGTTCTCTCCCAAGAAGGTCATCCTATTTCTTACGCGAGCCGTACACTAAATGACCACGAGACCAACTACAGTACTATAGAGAAAGAACTGTTGGCAATTGTATGGGCGACAAAATATTTCCGACCATACATTTTTGGGCGAAAATTCCTGATCGAGACGGATCATAGACCATTAACTTGGCTGTTTTCCGTAAAGGAACCTAATTCCAAACTGGTTCGTTGGAGACTCAAATTATCTGAGTATGATTATGAAATAAGGTATAAAAAGGGGACTAAAAACGGTAACGCCGATGCTTTATCTAGATTAGAGGATGTAAAAATCAATATTACCGGTATAGAAACCCAGGAGGAAACCACCTTTCCAGTAAGCACCTCACCATTAAATATATTTAAAAACCAAATAATAATAAAAAAAACTAACTCCGGATCTATGAAAATAAGAAACGTTAAAATTTTTAGAAACAATAGGAAAATAATATATGCAAAAAGCCTGAGTGAGGATTCCGCTTTGATTCTCTTAAAAAACCACTTTAATATAAACCAACTCAATGCAATCATGGCCGAAGACGAATTTTTCAAACCACTGTGCAAAGCGTATAGCCATTCATTTGCCGAAAACGCGAGCTTTTGCATAATAAAATGCACAACATTTTTGGAGGACGTGGAAGACGAGGAAAGATTGGCAGACTTAATAGAAAAAGAGCATCTTTCAAAGAACCATCGTGGTATAGAGGAGGTATTTAAAGAAATGAAGTCTATGGTTTATAATCCAAAACTGAAAACTAGAATCACCCAGTTCATTAACAATTGCGAAGCCTGCAATTTGGAAAAGTACGAACGAAGACCCCTAAAAGTAGCGTACAAGCTTACAGAAACGCCCTCACGACCTAATGAAATCATCCACGTCGACGTATTTTACAGTCTGCAAAAGCAACTCTTCGTGACGATAATCGACAAATTTAGCAAATTTGCCCAGGCAATAAAGATCACCGGCCGCACATGGACCGAATTCAAGCGCGGTCTCATACAATACTTTAGCTCTTATGTCAAGGTAAAAAAAATAATAGTGGATAACGAACTTGGATTTAAAGCTCTCCCCATCCGAGAATTTCTTAGTGATCAGGGTATAGACATACACTATACTTCAAACAGTAATCACACTTCTAATGCCGATATAGAACGCCTCCATAACACCATAAATGAACATCTTCGACTTCTCAGACATAGCGACGATAACGACTTCGAATCAGTCGAAGAAAAAATTCTCAAGATTATAGGGTTCTATAATAATACTCTCCATAGCACAACCGATAAAAAAGCAATAGATTTCGTGACAGGGAAAGTGACAGAAAACGAATATAATATAATCCGCGATAGAATTATAGAAACCAAAGAAAGATCTATCAACAGACTTAACAAAAATAGGGATAACGTGCAGTTGGAGCCGGGACCAAACTTCATTAAAGAAATTAGGGGAGGTAAAAACCATCCTAAATATAGAAAGATCGAAGCAGATAGGTTGGACGATGAACATCTAGTAGATGCGATCAACGGACTTAAGTACTATAAGACACACGTACGAAAAAAGAAAAAATAGCAAGACAGAACTAAACCCAGTATCAAATCCAAACCCAAATTAAAAAAGACTAGACAACGAACGAACTAAATTATCATTCTAATTACAGGACAATGAATATACTCACTATATTCATAATTTCCATCTTTACAAGTCTAATAATTCCTACAGAACCGCAGCAAATAGACATACAGGACTTAAGAAATAACAATGGCTACCTACCAATAAAACTAGAAGACATCAAAGTAATAGAACAATACACTAAAATACTTCACATAGTGAATATTACAAACTACGAGACTACCAGAGAAGACATACGGAACAGCATAACTTTACTAGAACCTAGAATTGCATCCATGAAACCCATGTACGATACAGTAAACCGAAATTTCATTTTGCTTGAAGAGAAAATCAAAAACCTACACCCAAATCCGAGACAGAAGAGGGGCCTAGTGAACATCATAGGTAAAGGTCTAAAGTTTGTAGCCGGCACTATGGACAGCGACGACGAAAAAGAAATAAATCAAAAATTAGAAGCACTATCCAGAAATCAAGAAATTTTAACAAACCAAGTTTTAATAAGTCAAAGCGTCGCCGACCAAATACGAAACATTACGGAACATATCAACAACCAACAGAATATTACACAAAAATATCTAAACTCAGTGAACAAGGCAATTCAAAACAAAATCCTAACCCTGGAAGATGAAATCGATTATATCCAGCAAATATATCAGGTCAACAACGACATAACTCTCCTTCGTAACCATGTAGAGGACATTGAACAAGTCATCTTTGCAAGCAAACTCGGTATCCTATCTAGAGACATTTTAACGAAAACTGAACTGGACCTCATAGAAGACTTCGACAGTTACCAGAATATAAAGATCGCCGTTAGACTTCAAAATAGTGAAATTATAATAGTCCTACTAATACCGCAATACTCCCGCCACCTCCTGTCTAAAGTATTAATTGAACCCATCCCGAATAACCAAAACAGGTCTATATCTTTAGAAGAGAACGAAATATTAGTAAATCCCGACAATAAAATATACAAGACAAATGTAAAAGAGAATCTAGAAAAAAATTTGATTGCAATAAATAATAATTGTATCAGCAATATAATAAGGTTTAAAGAAGCACATTGTAAGACAAAAAATTTCCAAAAACGAGAGATAAAAGAAATTACACCAGGTATAATCATATTAAAAAATGTGAATAGTTTAAACATTACGCAAACTTGCAATAGAGCTAACTTTAGTATCACAGGGAACTTCCTAATTAAATTCGAAAATTGTCAGATCAAAATAGAAGATAACATTTTTGTAAATACAAATATCAAAGTTTATGACAACCTAATACTACCAAATTTTATTACAAAAATTAAAGAACACAAATTTGATATACCTGAAATTGAATTCGAAGAATTATACCTAAAACAAATAAATAACGAAAAATTTATTAACGAACTAGTATTAAAGAATAAAAACAATAGTACAGTCAGCTTTAGCATAGATACCTTAATTGTAATAACATTAGTATCTTTGATTATAACATTTATCTATTTAAAGAAAAAAGGCAACTTCTACCCAAAAATCGCTTTCCCAATAATTTCGTCGGAGCCTCATTCTAACGGTGGGGGTGTTACAACATCACACACCGCCCAACACAAAATCGTGATATAAACCCTCGAATGCATTAAGACTATCGACCCCTTTTTTTCATAAATGCTAATGACCCTCTTTTCAATCCACTTCAATTTTATTGAACCCAAATTAGCTGAGATCATTTCCTTTTCGAAAAAAAATTAAAAACCCAACTTGAATTTTATTCCAAACAAAGTCAGCTAAAATTATTTATTCTTGAACCTAAAATCAATATATTCAATACATAATCTGTTTACTTCAAGCACTATCAGCAAATAATTTTCCAATAACCCCAAGAACCGATGCAATCACTTTTTTTTTAGTAATTAAAATCAATAACACCAAACGCAGACGAAATCACTTTTTCTTTGAGTAATAAAAATCAATGACCCCATACGCAGACGAAATCACTTTTCTTTTGACCCAAAAAAAAATGCACGCGTAACCTTTTTTGTCGATCAATCGATCGCTGCTTAAGAAAATCTATAATGAAAAGACAGTCCGTTCTTAAATTTCGATCGGGAAAGTAGTTGCCTTCTGTTTTTAAAGAATTACCTAAGTTTATTTTTTGGTTAACAAAGTTTGTAAATTAGCTAAGTTCTTTTTAAAATTAATTTTGATAATATAAAACAATAAAAGAAATAAAATGTGTAACTAAGAAGCGACTTTCTTTTGTATTTACAAATAATTAAAGATAATTATTTTTACTTCTTGCCTCATTCATTCTAAAGTGAAGTGAAGTGGAGGGAAATATTGTAATTTTTGTTTCAAAAATGTTAAATGAAAGTGGTAGAAGTCATCCTCCCCTAGTGAACTTAAATCTAATTTCTATTGTCGGGCATTAGTGCCATACATATAGTACCCTATCAAGAAATATCGCACATCGCAAATAAGCCGCATAGTTCTCTCACGCTGAGTGGGATATTGCCAAAGTTTCAAATCGCAATTACGAAGAGTACCTACATCAAGTAATGTTTAGATGTTCAGTGTAATTACCTATGAAACCACTTTCCTGAAGCAGATGCTAGAGTAGTGGATTCCCTGTACAATACCGGAGATTTCAGTTGACCTTTTTCTCCTACTCTGCCCAGCTATAAATTCAACTCAAACAGTAAAATATCTGAAATTGTTCCAAATTGGTGACGGTTCTATTAAACAAAGTCAAATATGCACCCGCGAAATATGAAACAACCTGACTCCGTCTTATAGAATTCGTGTGCGCAAAGCTTAGTTTTGTTATATCAGAAGCATCGAATTAGTGACTCGTTTCAACGAATTTTATTGCATGTGATTTATAAAAAACCTAATCGCAGAAACTCTTGATTAAAGTGTAAAAAAAAAAAAAAAGAAACGTGACTAAAGAATAATAGGACATGTCTTTAAACCTGAATATTTCTCTAAGAAGTGGAAAAAAGGTAAAGCGTGATTGCGACAAAGTGCCTAACCCCATAAAGGAAGAAAGTGGCGAGTCATTCTCTGATTCTGATCAATATAGTTCTGCTGACGAAGAACAGAACAATGGTAAAAAAATTACTTCCTTCAATATATCCCATGCTATCAAATTAATACCGGAATTTGATGGTAGTAATGAGACTCTTTCAAGATTCCTGCAAATTGCAAAAATACAATACTCGAAATATATATATATATATACAGAATATCTCCGATCTTATGTAGCAAAAGATCCACAAGCCTGGGATACATGGACTCCTTATGCCTTGTTTGTCTACAATACCACTCCTCATTCGAGTACTAATTATACTCCACGCGAACTCCTTTACGGATTCCCAGCCGAAATTCCAAACAATTTGAAATCTTCTCCAACCGTTTGCTATAATTACGACAATTATGCAAACGAGTTAAAAGCGCATCTACAGCATAGCTTCAAAATAGCTAAAGACATGGCCATCGCAATTAAAGAAAAATCCAAACTACAATATGACAAAAATTCCGTCCAAAAATTTTTTATTGTAGGCGATAAAGTCCTACTTAAGAGCAGAGTTCGAGAGAACAAATTCTCACCACTATGGTCAGGTCCATATGAGATAATGGAGATTGATTCCCCCGAAAACTCCACTATTAAAATCAGTAATAAAAACAAAATAGTCCATAACAATGACCTAAAGCTTTTCTAAGAGTAAAAACTTCATCATCTTCAAATATCATTCAAAGATATTAACATAGTGTCATCTTCCAGGTTTCCAAAATGATGCATATAGCATTCATTCTAATTTTCATCCCCATAATCTACGGCTTAGGAATAGAGGTAAAGCAGCTAAATGCTACTGCAGGCATTTACTTCGAAGAGATTGGCAGAGCCAACCTCTACACCAACGAATGGAAGATCGTCACCTATTACGACATAGCGAATTTTAAATCAGAATTCAACAACATCCAGTTAATAGCCCAACAAATTACAGCGACCTGCCAGAAACTGGACTAACACTCAGCCTTGAGCCACACTTGTAACGGTACGTTGTTACAAATAAATCTTATATTAGCATACATAGAATATAAGAATATGTTACTTGTGACCCAAAATAGAAAACAAAGAGCACTTTTCAATGCTATAGGCTCAATCTCTAAAGCTCTTTTCGGCACATTAGACGAAGATGATGCCAAGATTTATGACGAGCAAATCCGTAACCTCACCCTTAACCAAAACTCCCTCCATATAGATATTATTTGCGAAAATTCCATTAGCTCACAAATACTGCAAGGAACAGGAACAATGTATATCTATCCTGTTGTTATGTACGTAGCAAAGAATTCATCTTGCACGGACATAACGTAAAGGTTTCCAAATATAATTCCCATTTTATCCCAACAATAAACATATCCAGTATAATATGGGATATGACGTCTTCCCCTATAGAATCCCATACGGAAAGATATACAAAAACGAATAACATTAACATTACGAATAACCTGGACCTAGAAAAACTACTAGAATCAATTTGTTTCCAAAAAAGAACAGGAACTAATTCCACTCAACCCCAAAAGCAATCATCATATTCACCACTACGCAATATCATATGTGACTGTTGCTTTAATGATCTCTATTGCCTGCGTCTACATGTACATTAAATATAAACCGAAAAAAAACGAATATCCCAAAATATAACCCTCGAACATGAACTGGAAGATATGACTAGAGCTGCACCACGAAAACTTAGGTTCAAGATAACCCCAGCACCTAAAAGGAAAACGCCAGAAAAAGTTTAACCTATGGACGCTAACAAACGGACACAGTAACATATTCTTCCCAATTTTGATCGTCCTCAATATTACCCATCTTCATCCCAATAAAAAATTGTGTAAACAAAGTAGGAGAAAAATAATATACACATTCTTTTTCTAAATATGTATATACGTATGTATAGTTTGGTATAAGGAAAAATAAATAACTAATAATAGAAGAAATAAAGATCTATAAGTGTAAATAAATAGGATAAATATATATATATAAAATTTTAGAATTACCAAACATTATACAGGCTTACCATTCGAATTTTGAATAATTATGATAAAATCATTTTTCTCAACTACAGCAATACATTGTGTGCTTTACCTATTATAAGTTAATTATAATTATGTATGTAAATATTTATACATGGCTAGTCTATCTATAAAATCATTAATTACAATTACGTTCAAAGTCCACTACTATCAGAGAAGGAACAACTACAAATAATCTAATCTAATATCAAACGTCTTCAAGGTACCCAAAATGATGCTTACAGCATTAATTTTAATTTGCATTTGCATCTTGAAACAAAATTAAAAGAAATTGTTGTTGTTTTTGACGAAGTAGCAGGATTTTTGCTAAAAAAAAAATAATATCATTTAACCTCTGACACAAAAGCAGCACCTCCAACGAGAATCAGTCAGAAATGAAAGAATTTTCGGAAATGCGCATGAATTCCGCAACGGAATAAATTCCAAAAACTTATACAGTGGAATCCACCTATAGTGAACTCGCTTGTAATGGAAATTCGTCTATAATAGACGATGTCTTAAAGTCCCGGCTGAAATATGTGTAAAATCCTTGGTTATGATGGACTCGCTTATAATAGAGTTTCATTTATAATGGACTGAAAAATCCCTGTTCTTGTACATTATAAGCGGAGTTGTTCGGGGAATCCCACACATCCGTGTGATGCAAAATAAGATGATGCAATCGCGAGTACGAGAATTCTATTGTGGTTATATTGACAGTTCGCCGTAGGACGTTTCTGTAGTCCAAAGTCGCTAAGTGCGTAGTGTTTTGTAAGAGTCTCATAAATGTAAACGATCTAAAAATGTCGACAAATAAAAAACGTGCATTTACAGTGCATGAGAAATTGATAATCATTAGTGAAATTGAAAATGGTTGCACTCAAACGAATATCTGTGCAAAAATGAAATTGAACAAATCCACTGTTTCAAACATATGGAAAAATCGTGAGAAAATTAAGATTGATTGGAAAACTAACGACCAGAAGAAAAAAATGCGGCTTTCTTTGCATCCTCAAGTTGATCAAATGCTGTTTAAATGGTTTTTACAAAAAAAAGCTAATAATTTCCCAATAAGTGGCTCAATGCTTCAAATTAAAGCTGAAGAATTTGGGAAAATGATTGGAGACGATTTTAGATGCAGTTCTGGGTGGCTGGACAGATTCAAAAAGAGGCATAACATTGTTTTCCGAAAGATATGTGGGGAATCAGCTTCAGTAGACAGAAATGTCACAAATGATTGGATTTCACAAGTTTGGCCAGTAATAAGTGATGGTTACTCAGAAGAATACATATTTAATGCTGACGAAACCGGCATTTTCTTCAGAATGATGCCAGATAAAACTCATGCATTAAAAGGTGAAGCGTGTAGTGGAGGAAAATTATCAAAAGAACGTATCACAGCAATGGTATGTGCTAATGCCTCTGGTAATGAAAAACGAAAATTATTGATAATAGGTAAATACATACAACTTTATATTATTGTATAGATGCACTAGCTTTAGTAACAATTTCGATCTTTTTAGGAAAATTTCAAAAGCCTAGATGTTTCAAAAATATTAAAACATTACCTGCCGAATACTGTAGTAACAAAAAAGCTTGGATGACTTCAACTGTTTTTGAGAATTATTTAAAAAAGTGGGACAGCGAATTAATAAAACAGAACCGAAAAATTTTATTGCTAGTTGATAATTGCCCGGCTCATCCTGATATTAAGCTACACAATATAAAACTTCACTTTTTCCCACCCAATGCAACGTCAGTCTTGCAACCTATGGATCAAGGTGTTATTAGGAGTTTAAAACAAATCTACCGAAAGAAAATTATGGAACTCCAAGATTATATTAGTGTTACTAAGGCTATTTCTATTTTGGAAGCAATAAATCTTTTGAGCTTTGCATGGGAAACTATTTCTTCTGAAACCATTCGAAACTGCTTTCGACATGCTGGGCTAGTTAAAAGCAGAAATGATACTACAATGAACTTCGATTCAGAAGATGATCTTCCGTTGAGCGAGTGGTTAACAATACAGAATTTATTGGATTTAAACAAGTTTGATGATTATGTCAATATTGATAAGGAAGTGAAAACCACCGAAGAATTATCTGACAATGATTTAATGAATGAACTGGAAAATTTTGAGGAGGATGATGAAGAAATAGAGGACAATGAAGAAGAAGAAACTGTGGTTACAACTGAAGAAGCATTAAGCTGCGTGCGACAACTACAACGTTTTTTCCAACAACAAGATTTCACGGAAGACATTTTTCCGTATTTGAATAAAATCCAACAAATAATTCAAAATAAGTATATAAAAAATAGGCAAGTTCAGACAAAAATAACAGACTTTTTTGAAAATTAATGTTGTTGAATTTTATTTGACTTTTGATTAAATGGACAAGTTTTGGTATAAGTAAGATTGTTTTTTGATTTTTCCACGCATTTTTTTATTTACAGGTTCTCATGAGATGGACACTCGGTTATAGTGAACCAATTACAACGGTCCCTGGAAATCCATTATAAGCGGATTATACTGTAGTTTCTATTAGGAAAAACTATTTCTAATCTCTATTCATTATACAAACACATCAGTCAATCAGCCTTCACCAAAATTTTATCTGGAATTCATTTCGAATAATACAAAGGTATAAAAAAAAAACTGATATGAAACATAAACAACATACACATGTAAATACATGCAAACGATCACAACATATGTGGGCGGCAGCGATTGCTGCAATTACATAAAATTAATTAAAAAAAAAAAAAAAAAGAGAAAAATGCTTAGAATTGTTCCAAGATAAAAAAAGGAAACACCAAAAAACCAAGTTTATTAAGTATTGCAGCTATATACGTGGAAATTTTTTTTTAAGGTGTGGAGAAACAAGAATATGTAACATTAGAGGAATATATATTTATATCAGACCCGTCGTGAAAAGTTCGAGTGAAATCGTGCCAAAAAAATAAGGTAAACAAATTTAACAACATACCCATGAAAATAAACGAGTTCGCAACCTTTTGAAAGAGTAGCTTTGGACATAGTAGGTCCGCTTCCTGTGAGCTATAGGGGAAATAAATACATCCTCACCTTTCAGGATGATTTAACTAAATTCTCAGATGCAGTCCCTATAAGTAACGCGGAGGAACACACTGTAGCAGAAGAGTTTTTCAAAAATATAGTATCAAGACATGGTATTCCCGAATCATTGCTTACAGATCAGAAGTAGTAATTTTGTCAGTAACATGTTTTCGTTTTCAGAGGTGTGTAAATTGTTAAAGATAAATAAAATACAAACTACTCCATACCATCCACAGACGAATGGGGCTCCGTATGCAATGTTCGTGTTAACACTACTCCTCATAGTAGTACAAACAATTGCCCTTATGAAATTCTTTATGGATATCCACCAAAAATACCTACTTCTCTGAAGCAATCACCCCAACCAACTTACAACCACGAAAATTACGCGAATGAGCTCAAAGTACGACTACAGCATGGATATCATTCAGCGAGAGAAACCATCGTAAAATAAAAAGAAAAATCCAAAGAATATTACGATGGAAACAAACGAAAAAAATCTTTTAACGTAGGAGACAAAGTATTATTAAAGAAACACGTGCGACAGAATGAGTTTTCAGCCCTATGGGAAAGACCTTATGAGGTTATCAAACTAACGTCAGAGGAAACGACCAGATAAAGATTGGAAATAAAATGAAAACTGTCCATAATAATAATTTGAAACCATTTGTAGAATGAACATAAAATCGATATCCCTTGATTAAATTTCAAAATATGACTTGGACATTAGTCCTCTATTGTAGGAACAATAGGCAAACCTCTTTTTGAGGAAATTGAAAAACTAAAACGAAGAATATTTGAAGTATTTGAAGTATTGGAACCCACAGCAAATTTCGTTAATAAATCAATAAATGATATTCAAATGCAATTTGTAACTCTAAATAACAAATATAGATTTCTTCGAGATTTTATGGATGAACTTCACAATGTAACATATGCTAACAGGACTGTCGCTGAATTTGAATCACTTACTTCGCTAAACACTCTTTTGATATTAAGATACAATTATCGATCTCGTAACAGATGTCAGACACGGGAAACCACACCCTTCTATTATTTCTCCCAGTCAATTAGAAACCTTCGTCGTCACAATACGTAGATAAATCCCTAGTGAGCTTAGATTACTCAGTTTTGTAATGCATATCTGTACTGTAGTCATGCGACTCGACTCGGACTCGTCGAGTATTTGGGTAGTTACTCGGACTCGACGAGTCCGAGTCGAAAAACCAGTAAATTCAAAAGATACGTATATGTAGGAATGTTTTGATAATTTCTAGATTCATGTTTTATTTTAATTTTTTAATTTTACACATTGCTGCGGACATTAATAAAGACTTGTCATCACTTTCATATTGTATTTGTAAATAAGTCTGTATTTGTAAATAATTCTGTCGAAACATTTTCTGTAAATTACTAAGAACAAATGAGTGCAATAAGCAATCATCTAGACGTCTCCGCTCCTAAAAATTGTTAGTGGACCAAGCACCCGTTGTCGATTGCATACAAATTGCAAAGAAAAAATGTCCAGTAAATTACTAAGAAAAAATCCTTACATCACGTCGAAGCATAGTTGATTTTATATTGGAATTAGAACGAGGCATTGCTGGATTACCCGGGCGGGCATTAGTATTGCTGCAGTCTTTAACCGTGTTAAATGTTAATTTGCTCAAAATTTGAATAGAAAATTCAATCATTCTATTTAGTGCTTATAAAACAGTAAAAATATAATTTTTTTAAACTACAAAATTTGGTTTTGAAATAATAATAATTTAATATTGTTTCGTGACAATTATTTTAATTGACGAAGCTGTTTTATGTATAAAAGGTAATTAAATAGTAATTAATAAGATCAATTTATTATAAATTTTATTTTTCTGTTCTGTTCAGAAACAATGTCACAAAAAAAAATCATCAAAAGTCTGGGAATATTTCATTCAATCGAAGAACAGAAAAGCTGAGTGTAATATATGTAAAACAAATATAGCTATTGTTGATTCAAGCACAACATCGTTATTCAAGCACCTTAAAACTCATAATATTCATCCAAATTTGGACAAACGTGAACTGGAAGCTGATTCTGTAGTTGGATGTTCAATTAAAAAACCAAAGACAATGATGGATTTTGTAAAACGTTCAAGTTTAGAAGAAATTGTTTCGAAATTGGCAGCAGTAGATGGAATTTCAATAAGAGCCATTACCAGATCGGAATTTATACGAGAATCTATTGCTAAACGTGGTTTTAAGTTGCCTAAAAATGAAACCGATGTAATGAAATTAATACATGACCATTTTAAAGTAATGAAAAATAAAATGATTGACGAATTGTCAGAGAAAATTAAAAATAACCTAAGATTCAGCTTGACACTCGATGAATGGACCAGCTCACGAACGAAGAAATATGTAAATGTAATTCTCCACGGCGCTCCAAATGAAGAACCATACAATCTTGGATTAGTTCGTATATTCGGATCGTGTACAGCAACACAATTACTTGAAGTGGTTACTCATCATATGGCTTCGTTTGAAATAAATTATGAGCAACACATTGTTGGCACAACAGGAGATGGCGCTTCTTTGATGGTGAAATTTGGAAAGGAGTGTCCAACATTTTATCAATTGTGTCTCAGTCATGGAGTACATCTTGGAGTGTGCGATACTTTATATAAGAAAAAATCAAACAGCGAAAAAGAAGAGGAAATAATTGATACTGAAGATGAGAATGAAAATGTTTTTGTTGATGGAGCGGATATTGAAATAGAAACAGCAACAGAGGAGGGTATTGAAGAAGTTGCTAGTATTCATCAAATAATTAACAACATTCGAAAAGTTGTTAAGTTTTTTAGATTGTCTTCCGTTAAAAATGGAATATTACAAGAAAAAATCAGAGCTAAACTAGGCCACAATCTTGAGTTAGTTTTAGATTGCCAAACTCGTTGGGAGTTCTCTGGCAAATATGATAATTATGTTTGTGAAACTACAAAAATTCATCGAGGAAGCTTTAATAGATCTCAACTGTTCACACATGCTTGATGACATCGATTTTAACGAGCTCAAAAATCTCCAGAATTCGCTTGAACCTGCCAAATTGGCAATCGAGGTTTTAAGCCGAAACGATACGACTCTTCATTCAGCTGTCATTACATTGGAGTTTATGAAAAAAAAAATGTCCAACTGTAAAAGTAAAGCGTTTAAATTATTAGAAAATATGGAGAAGAGAATTGATGAGCGAGTAAATGTAAATTTAACAAATTTGTTCAAAGCGCTTAAAGATCCTACATTTGTACCTACTAAACAGGCTTTAGACTTAGCCACACAATTATTAAAAAGACTTTACCAAAACGAATATAATAACGCATCAATGGAAACTCCACAAGATCAAGAATTAATAACAGTTGAAAATCAAAATAATTTGACAATGAAGGACGAACTTGATTTAATTTTGAAAACCGCAGCTGAACCTCCAAAAGAATTCAAGGTCTATAACAAACTTAAACAAGAATTTTTGCTTTTCAGAAATACTGGAAAACGAACAAGTAATCTTGATGACCTATATAATGCACTTTCCTCCATAAAACCAACTTCGACATCTAATGAAAGAACATTTTCGATAAGTGGCAGCTTCTGTACTACAATCAGATCGAGACTTGCTGACAAGTCTCTTAATTCGTTAGTATTTCTCAAATATTTCTACCTTAAGACAAAAAAAAGCAATTAAATTGAATAAAACAAAAGTTCAAATAGTTCTAGTTTTAAGGTTTAATTTTTGAAAATAAATAAATTTATTAATCAATAAATTTGAGTACATTTTCTTTTTAATTTCTTGGCACGACCAAAAATTTCAGTTGAAAATCTTGTAATGTAATAAATAATTCCAATTCTAATGAATTTTAGTAATTTTTTTGTTGTTGCAAAAACTACAGCTATGAGGATCGTTATTGAGCTCCAAAATATTAAACGTTTCCGCTTATTAATTTGAGTTTAGATTTAGATCCGGACTGGACTCGGACTCGACTCGGACTCGACGAGTTTTCATAATTTGGGACTCGTACTCGCCGAGTCCTAAAAACCCGAGTTTCCAGAAACCCTAATACCAAGATTACAACTAAAGTTTGTAATTCATTTCAAAAGTTAAAACTCGAACAAACAAAAATGAAAATAAAATTGACATACATACAGATTTGTATGTTAATCACCTTTGTGTCAATCATTCATACCTCGTTATGAATGAAGTAATATAAAAGCGCATCAGATTACAGTGCAAGCGGAAATAAATTATGTATGTGCAATGCACCAAATTTATTAATGGCAACAAAAAAACACTGCTCGCGTGAGGTCACCGTTTCGTTCATAATGATACGGTGAGAAAATTATCGAATATAGGTAGCTTTAAGAAATTAATGTAAATAGCTTATTTAGCAATAATTAGCGATTATAAATAAGGTAGCATTAAGAAAGAAATCAAGAATAAAGTTTTGACCATAGAACGGTAAAGACAAGGGCTTATTCTTTAGAGCGCAGCGGCAATTAGCCAGGTGCTCCCCTACATTAAGATATTGAGGCACTCCAGCCAAATATCAATCAAGGATTGAGGCATTCAGCCAGATCCACAGAATATTGGATATCGACGAATACGCCAATCCATTGGCAACCAGCGTGAAGGCAAACATAACAGGTTATTAAAAGAAACGAATCTGTTATCCATATATCATTTGGGAAAAATTAGTGCCATTGCTTATAACGGCAAAATTATATACGAGCTTAGAAATCCACTTCCTTACAAGGAAGACTACCAATTATTCAAAACCCCATTTCTTCCTACAGTTTATAAAGAAAATTTCACTTTCATCCAACCTAGTACTGAATTCATCCTAGTTGATTTTAATCATGAACATTATTATAATATGGATGCATACGGACTAGGAAGTTGTGCCACTGACAGTGAAGCACAGTTCCTTTGTCAATTAAATCACCCCATTTTTAATGGAAATAAAGACATTTCAATATGTGAAGTTAATTTACTCAAACGAGAGTATTCTAAGTTACAATCATGCTTTTTTCGAACTTCGAATCAAACAATCTTCTGGGTACATCTGTCTCAAGCAAATAAATGTTTATTCTCAACCAGGATAAATACTTCAGTAGACGTTATATGTAAACAATATATTACTCCTCATACTTTGGTGGGAACTGGTATCATCGAAATCAGTAATAATTGCTACTTGAGAACAGAATATATGACCATTAGAGCATACAATATGAATGTAACCGAGCTAAAAAAATATTTTGTACCTTCATTAAACATAAACCAAATTTTTAACCAAACTATTAAGTTTAAACCGAGATCTGATAATGTTGGCTTAATCAAACATTCTATGCCAAACAAGCTCAAAGAATTATCCGATCAAAAAAACACCCCAAAGCAACAAGAAGACATAAGTCTAGAATCAGTAGACCCACACACAGTACATCATTACACACGTGGTTACTTATTATTACTGATAATATGAATAATAATTTCATACATTATTTACCCAAAATGTAACGTTTGTCAATGAAAAAACAGGTCAGAAACGAAACATGAGGGTAGTAACTTAGAAAGTCCAAATCGATAAGCACACATTCAGTTAACTCGAGCGTAGTATTCTTCTTCCATATATAAAAAAAAAACCACGATTGTTACTTTTAATAATTAACCAACTTTTCATTGGTAGATCAATCGGAAACGAGCCAATCCGAAACGACAGACATTAATGAATATGAATGTAATTTACAATTATTTAGGCAACCCTTTTCTAGAACTATGTGCAAAATTATCAAAAATTATATATCTTTATTAATTTTAAGTGCGCAAGGTTACAAAAAATATGTGCCTTCAATCATTTTAGTGAAAATTATCAATTCTATATCTCTAACAGCTTTACTAGGTACATAAAATTATCAAAAATAGATATCCTCAATTCTAATAAAACTATATACATAAAATAACAAAATAAACATTATTTTAGAAACAGTTAATATAATTATATAAACAGTCAACAATTATACATACAACAGGAATAAGTAAATCTCTAATAAAAAAAAAATATAAGCTTCCTAGATTATTTTTTTTTTTTTCAAAATACGAGTAACAATACAAGAATTTTTCATTAATAAATAAGTAAATATGTAGCTAATCATTTATATTTACCATAACTGTAAAAGGTATGTACCTTCAATTTGCTTCTAAATAAGACTATCTCGACGCAATTGCCACAAAAACTTTTTTTTTTCAGAGAATGCTAATAAAATTTATTCATTTTACGTATCGAAAATAATTGACAACATTTTTGGTTTGGGACAAGTTTCGAAGTTTTAACTCAACAGAAAATTCTTCACCATTTCAAGGCTATAAATTTTCTTTTTATTAGGGGGAAGGGAGTTGTGATCCCAAAATCACAGTCATATGTACGATTACTTATCCCTATGGACTTTCCAAAAGAGCATAAGCATTCATATTGCATAAGCATTCATATTGTAGTCTCAAAATACCACACCATGCATATTCAAAATATCCATATCCAAAAGGTACAAATATCCATAATTACTTTCACTCATAAATTTCTTCATATGTCCAAAAATGCACAAAATTCACAAATGTTCTTATTACTTACCTCCATAAATTTCTTCTCGCATAAATAGCCACTTATGAAAAGTCAACAGAATGCTTGCTCAACATTTTTGTTCAAACATAAATCACGAAGTTAATGTACTCCACATCGCATATGCTTATTGTCTGATTGGCCCAGTTGAATGCACCAATAAGAAAAATTATTTGATACTTTTGCTGACGCAAGGGTATCAGTTATTCTCGATGATAAAAATATGTTCTAAGACTAAAGAAGTTGAAGTTCAGGAGAAGCACTCTTCAAGTGAATACGCGATTCGGGAAGTCTTTTTTTGAAGCGCATTTAAAAACCTTAATTCGAAGTTTCATTTGATATAAAATAAAAATAACTTAAAAACATTTTATCTAAAACTAATTTAAAGTTGAAATTAAATTCGTTTTTCGAAAAGAGTGTTTGTTTTTTTAAAAGAGGGAGCCTAAAGAAAGGGTGCAACCCAGCCGCCCATTCGTTAACACCGGAATAGATTTTTGTGGTCCGTTTTGGATAAGGTATGGAAGTCGAGGAAAGCAACGTACAAAGGCATACATTTGTTTATTCGTATGCTTCGCAGTAAAAGCCGTTCATTTAGAGGTCGTATCCGATCTCAGTACCCAATCATTTCTTCTAGCGTTGAAGCGATTCATATCCAGAAGGGGCAAGTGCCTTACTATTTTTTGCGATAACGCTACGAACTTCGTTGGAGCGCGAAACGAGCTAGCGGCATTACGACAGCTATTTGAGTCAAGGGAACATATCAGTCTGGTGGAGAATTCTTGTCGAGATGAAGGAATCCAGTGGAAATTCATTCCACCACGGTCTCCTCATTTCGGTGGACTATGGGAGAGTTGTGTAAAGTTGGCAAAATATCATTTGCGAAGGAGCTTGGGTGAAGCAGCCCTAACTCTTGAAGAACTATCTACTGTTGTCTGCCAAGTTGAAGCAATTTTGAATTCGAGACCTCTTACTCCTATCTCACCTGATCTATGTACATGATTACTGTGCTTTAACATCTGCTCATTTTTTAATCAGTTCTCCTCTTACAGATATAATTGAACCAGATTGTAGAGAGCTAAAATTAAATCGACTTATTCGCTGGCAAAGGCTTAAGGTTATTCGACAGCACTTCTGGGATCGATGGTCAGCGGAATACCTCCACTTACTACAACAAAGGCCCAAGTGGAGTCGGGCTTGCCCTAACATAGCTATTGATACGATGGTTTTGCTAAAAGATGACAACACCCCGCCTTTGAAATGGAAACTTGGTCGAGTCGCTGAAGTACATAGAGGTTCGGACGGCTTTGTCCGAGTGATTTCTGTACGTACTGCTAATGGTGTTGTTAGACGAGCTGTTGCCAAGGTAGCGCTTCTACCTTTCGACGATGAGCAGGAGGAATACATCACTTCTTCTTTGAAAGCTAGTGCTTTCAAGGCGGCCGGTATCAGGCGCGTATACAGGGGGGGGGGGGTCACGGGGGTCATGACCCCCCCCCCCCAAAGAGTGCCACCTCACCTACGCGGTGAATTGAAGCAAATCGCGCTGGACTGTAGAGCACGTTGTAAAAGTTTCACAGGGCGATTTTTGTATGGTACGGGCACAATGTTTAGCTGACGCCAGCGTTTAATGCTGGTGATATAGCGCACTTCTCTAAATTTATAACTTTAGCGCTGCTGTGTTACAGAGATAATCTGCGGCAAAGCTTAGTTAATGATAAGTTAAGACAGAGGCGAAGAAGATTGGAAATTTTTCGTGTTTTCTAGAAGGAAACTAGTAATGTCATATACTTATGTACTTATGTCTTTGCATGAATGGGGGAAAGAGCTTCGCTATGCATTATTGTAGTGCGACTGAGCTGAGATAACGAGTTAAAAACAAACAAGTAAAACAGTTAGAATTGATACCCTAGATAATGCCCCTTCTGGGCAAGTTTGATTTTTGAAGTGGTTTTTCGAAAAAATGATTATAACCAATTTTATAGAATTTCGTATTCTGAAGTTTTTAGTACAATAAAAATGTCTTGGATTAATCGTTTTCACAGTATACGAAAAAACTCTAAATTTTTTTATGGCAACACCTAAAAGGGGTTGCCCGATTTAGTCCATTTTTGAAGTTTTATTTGCTAGTACAATGAAAACACCGTGTCGAATCCAAATATATAGTGGAAAACGAAATTTTTGTATGGCAACCCCACGAAGGACTTGCCCGGTTTGTCTTATTTTCGAACTTAATTTTACTTTTTTTTTTTAAGTTCGTGTACAAAATTTCAGCTCTCTAAGTATACGCGTTCTTGAGTTATCGTGCGCACAGACAGACGGACGGACGGACATTCAAAAATCAAAATAACTTTTAATATTATGCGTGGGTGTTCAATCCATTTTGTTCTACCATCATTATTTCGAGGTGGTATAAATTGAATGACAAACTTAGTATACCCTTAGATTTCATGTAGAGTATAAAAACGAGAGAACCTAGGATTATCCGAACGACAAAGTCTTATTAAATCCCTCGGGAGCATTTTATGAGAGTAAAACCTGAAAAGTCCGCCCCTTCTCATTTATTTATGAAAATGAATCATTTGCCATTTCCGTTTATTTGCATGTAATCAGCGTTTTCACATTTTATGTCCATATTCATAAAAATTTTAAAGAGAGTTCGATTTCTTTTTGTTATTTTTTCTTCTTCTTTCTGTCCTTTTCTAGCCGTGTACATTTAAATGGAAAACAATCGAAAATATCTTCTATGTCCTATATTTAGTTATTCAATCTTTGCCTGCGGTGGGGGTGTTTCTTTGAGTTTCTTATGAGTACTAATAGTGGCAATAATAGCCATTCGCTCGTAGCTCTTCATATTTGAAACACGTACGAATTTTTTTGATTTTTTTTTGTGATTTTATATAGTGTCGAACGAAAAGTCATCTATCGTACCTATCACAGGATGGTAAGTAATTTTGGAATACATATTTATTTTACTGTTTGAAAAAAGGAATGAAATGCTTTTATATTTTTTTTGCGCCGATTACTCGTATATACTCGTATATATATGATAAAAAAATTTAAAAGAGACTTCTTCCTACTTTTTCAACCCCCCCCCCCCCTCCCACCATCATTCGAACATTTTAGTTGTGACCCCCCCCCCCAGGCTACAGGTCTGGATACGCGCCTGGCCGGTATGGATAAACTTGAACCTAATTGAACCATGTATGCATATCTTAAATAACAATTGGTAGGTTATAACTTATAATGAATTGTTTATTTTTGTCCACTATCTGAATGTATCATCTTATAATGAAGGGTAGAAGAAGAACTCTTATATTGTAAGACACTAAGCCACCATTTTTTTGTATAACTTTTTCTCTTTTTGTTAGAATCTTGCGAGGAGTGGACGTAGAATTTTCTAAGTGATAAAAATCGAATAAAGTGTCATTAAGGTAGTGTAAACTATACAATCGTGTTTTCTTTAATAAATAGGAACACAAATTCGAAATCAAAAACGCTTGATTTATTAACAAGTACTAAAGCTTTTACGCTGTACGGCCATTTGCCAATACACATATATAATTGTATGCATGCATTACAGATACTCTAAGACATCTAGTAGTGTCTACGGTATCTAAGTTGAGTAAGGTTTTGATCATTGTATGATTTGTTGTAACCAACGAGGTGAAATGTTTTTTTTAATGTCGCTACGCGTTAAGATGAGTGAGTAGTAATCTCTTACGGAGGGCGGAGGATGACGGATCGCGTGCGGGACAACACCACGTAACACACATATAACATCCATGGGGTTAAGCAGAACTTCGAGGCTGTGGAGGCTTAGCCAGGGTGGATAGGGCCGTCTAGGCCCAACAATCCCCAAATCCGGGGCTCAACACCGACTCAGACTCTCTCTCGCTCTCTCTCTCTCTCTCATCACTTCTCTCTCCGGCGTTGTCAGCTCTCCAGGTGGAAGCCTTTTCTCCTCTTCTTTTTTGCAGTTTTGAAATAAATAAATTTTCTTCCTTCGAGGTTTCTAGGTGTCACCAGGAAGAGGTATATTTTTTCTCATCTGTCTATCCGTCTGCAGTCCATAGTACATACCTACAACCATTTTTTTTTAACTACATTAGATCTCTTTTTTTGTCCGTCTGTCTGTCTGGTTAATTATCTCGATGATTATTTTGCACAGTTAACAAGCATCAAGGGATGTGGGTGGCAAGAACCACCCCAAGCTGATCGCTAGCGCCGTATTCACTGTGCAGCCAGCCACGTGAATCCCGTGATGAAGGTGCCACATGCAGCGCCTGTCTATATTCAGGAAAGTGATTGCATGCAGAGCTGTGAACTGACACGCTCTTCTCTACATAATCCCAATCAATGGATGTTCGCAGGCAGGAATAAAACAACTATTAATGTTATTTGCGGTATAATCGTAACAACGGCTACGCTAGAAGGATCGGGAATCTTAAAACTAGAAGAAGATTGCATCATAAGACAAGATCTAATAACCATACAAGAGCATGTGATGTAAACAATGTATCACAAATAAGTACGAAATTAATGTGTGGTGTAAATCAGTTTAAGAGGTAGATCGAATATTACAAAACAAGTACACGCAACCTAGATAAATAATGTTCACACAATTATGTTGTCATTAGGAAGAGACTTGTAATGTATCGATACCAAATTGTTGAAATTACAAATAAGCAAAAATTAATTAAGTAATGTCATGAAAGTAGGTGAGTGCCAGTATCGCGAAATTAATGTGAAGGTTAGATAGGTTAAGAACGGGGCGTATAAAATAAATAGATAGAGTAAATAAAGTAGTGGTTTTTATATTATTTCGGTGGTTTATTTTAATAATTTCATCCCGAATATAAATATTCATTACAATTGACGCAGCCGATATTTTCGACATTAGACTCCCTATTGAATAGTAACTGGAAGGAAAACAGTTAAAGTGCGTAAAAGAGTATATACATATACATATCATAACAGTTGTGTTCTACGAAAAGAAAAATTTACAAAAAATCAGTATACAAAATATCTGCCATCAATTATTATCAAATAGCAATCAATGTGATAAAATCTTAAGTGAAAAGTTTGAAAAGTTTCACACTGGTGTAACCCTATATAAAACATAAATAAAAAGGAGATACAAGATACACAAAAGAAAGGCGCATAATATGTCATAAGGAGGTCAACCCATCAACCCATTTTAAAGAGCGAGTCACAACGGAAGGTGTATAGATATGGGCTTATTAATATATTGTTACAAAACTACTTACCGTCCATAGAACTCTCCTGTGTAGTTATAAGCGACTGAGAAGTAAGGCTGTACTCTCCACCCATAGAAATTACTGGGCTCTCGTTCAAAGTAAAATTTTACAAGTTTAAATTTGAACCAATCCTTTTGATCTCATCAACGTTGCTTACGATTCGGGAAAAATGCGCCACAGCCTAGGCTAAGAAATAACGCTCTATTTCTTAAAACAGCATATAAGCTTCCAAATTTATAGAGAGATATTCATTATCTCGATAACACCACATTTAAATTAGCAAAACCCACTTATGTTTCACTATTCCTGGATGCACAAACAAAACATTGCAGGTGATGTTTCTCGACAGTTCTATCAGCTGATCTGTCAGAGACAAACACTGAACCACAGTGGAATCAAGAACTCATTCTTGCAACTTCGCGCGACAAGGCGGAAGTATTTTGCTGGACTTGTGCTTAAACGTAGAATCGCCGAAAGTGTCACCTCTCAGTGAGAAAATTAATATTGCTCACTCAAAACTGTTAATGACTGCATAAACCTTTCAGCCTTTCTATGACTAAAATTGAGCGGAAACTTTAGCAAGGATAACAGTTTAGGATCGAAGAAAAACTTTGACAGATTGGGAAAAAGAAGATTATGCGAACGGCTATGACAAATATAAAAGTAAAATTAATAAAAAATTCTGACAGATCTAGAAAATGAATGTCGATAAATAATGTTAATTTTTTTTTTGTTTACACCAAAGAAGCAAACTAATTCTGACAGATGTAGAAAACGAATATTGATAAATAATTTTCATCTTTTGCATTACTAAAGTAAATTAATTCTGACAGATCTAGAAAATTAATGCCGATAAGTAATGTTCATTTTTACACCGTAGAAGCTAACTAATTCTGACAGAACTAGGAAAGGAATATCAGTAAATCATTTCCATCTTTACACCAGAAAAACAAATATAATTTTGACAGGTATGACAACGCAAAGACCGTAAATAATTGTAGCGATTTCTGAAACTTGAGAGCAAATGATTTACGTTGACAGATATAGGAATATGAAATTGAATAGAGAACTTTGACAGGTGGGGGAAGTTAAAATTAATTAAGAACTCGAAATATAGAAATTTGAAATTGAATTAAAAGTTAGACCGATACAGAAATCTAGAATGAAATAGAAACTTTGATAGAAATATAAATTGTTTTAGGAAGCGTTGACAGATATAGAAATGTGTTGTGACCCAGGTGCCCATTGACCCGAACCACAACCATAAAACCAATACACCAATACATTGCCCTATGCAATATATTGGCGTATATCAGAAATGACCCTGAAAATAAAAATATTTTAATTCTATTTCAATTTTAAACGCATTTAAAAATGCATTTTCATACTGAAACAAAATGCAATTTAGCATAAATTGCATTTTGTTATCAGTCATATATTCAGTTCGCACGGCATGTATACTTACCTACATGCCGTACAAGGTACATACATATCTTACCTGAACTCCGTCAAATTTCTTGCATGTATATACATGCAATTCCTAAATTCATAAGAATTAATCGTATGTACATACTGTCATACAATTATTCCCGTCGGTCGACTTAAAATATTATTTTTACAAGACACAGTGCATATCAGATTTCATGCATATGCACTGCGTCTAAACTTTTTGTACTTTCCCACGTACGATTCTTCACGTCGTGGGAAAGTAATAAAAAGAATAAAAAAGCTTTTTTTGAAGCTCCGCTCGGTACCTGGGTACGATATCGCCGATCCTCAAAGGGGGAGTCGTTTTTTTCACCCGTCGAGAGTAGTCTGTCTGTAAAAGTTGTAACATGGTGTCTTTTAAAAAAATCGGCTCGCGAAATCAATTTGTTTCCTAAATAGTTTTCCAATTTTTTTTTCAAGTGGTAGTTTGTGAAACTTTTGTGAATAGAACGTTCTTTAAAATCGCCCCGCTAATGTAAATATTTTGATGTTTTCCAAAGTTTTAAACAAATAAAATAGTGAGATACGTGAATAACATTTTGTTTTGTGCTCTAATTTTCCCTCCGATTGATTCTTCATGGGCGAGCCAGGAAGCACGAGAGATCGGTTATAGAACAAATGTACAACTGAATAGAAACTTTGACAAATATAGAAATATAAAATTTTCAAAGGGAATGAAAGCTTTGGCAAATATGGCACTTTAAAATTGAATAAAATTTGACAGATGTGGAAGACCAAAATCGGTAGCCAATCTCAACGTTCGTTACACGTGAAAGTCGATGAAAACTGTGACAGATCGAGAAAGTGAAAGGTCCGGAACAATTCAAACCTTCTCTCAATAATGTAAATAATGAAGCAAAATTAGTAATTAAAAATAGAAAAGAAAACTATTTGACCCATGTAAATTAAAAGTAAATCGAAAGTAGAATCAGTTTCACAAATGTCAATTAGAGAAAAAAAAATGAATAACAAGTGAAATTAGTTAACAGATGTAAATTAAAAATAGAAATGAAAATTAATTGACCAATGTAAATGTAAAGTAAGCCACAAGTAGAATCAATTTCACAAATGTCAATTAAAAACGAATGACAAGTTAAAATTAGTTAATCGATGTAAATTAAAAATGGAAATGGGCAATTGAAAAATAGAGGTCGCTGAATCGGCCGAAACTAGCCTAAGTACAAGAAGACGTCCAAAAAATGGACTAGAGCAATAGGTAGGCGCGAAAATTTTTGTAGTCGGCCATATTAAGCATAGCCAGAGTTGAACGAAGACGAAGTTTTTAGATCTGTGGGATATAAGTGACGCCAAGTCAAGTTTTTGTTTCTGTTTAAATAAACGCTGGAATTGTCTTTAAAAAAAAAAAAAAAGTTCTTTGTTTCTTCTTTCGTCGTGATTCAGTTCCCTACCTCCCAGTAAGTAACGAGGAAAGCCACAAAAAGAGAAGAAAGTGGCTGACCAGACAGGTATACCCAGACGTCTCAAGGAGCCCGAGAAGCAGAAATCACCAGCCTCCAGGTAACATACTCCTACTCGTACATTCATTAGCTGCCGAGCACGCTTGCTGCGTTTATACAAATCGGCCTACATCTCACCGCACCCCGCTGGTGACCGCTCGGCCAGGTGGCAATTCAATAGCGGTGAATTTAACGGGCCGCTCGCTACACGTTCCAGGCAAAACCGCTCGGAGAAGAAATAGTTCCCGCTACCTAAGTTTTGGCGACCACGCCGAAAGGTAATTTGCAACAATATTATGTGTACATATATAAATATATATCCATTACAATTTATCCAGAAGGTAAAGTTTAGAAGATAGATAGGTATGTATATCATATATCATAAAAACCAAAAAATTAAATTTTTAAATGCACAAGTACAAAAAAAAAACTCCAACCGATAAACAAATAGCACAAGAAATTAAGGTATTATGATTTAATTTAATTAAACTGCTCGTTCAGATTTTTTGTCTCGTATTATTACTTTAGTCATTCATTCGAAGATTCAAAATCGATATGCACGAAATCGACGCCAGCGTTTTATTAATACTATCCAGGTTTTGCTCGATTATGTGACAGAATCCAATTTAGACGAGGTGCTTCAAGCTCCATTAAATCCCACTTGAAGCGACGACTTACCTAATCAAGTTCAAAGCCCAATTCAAAGTAACCAAATAAAAGCCCCCATTGGGCTCAGTGATTGCAGCTTAAGTACTGCAAAAATTATAACACGAACGCAAACAAACCCTTGATCTTGTACAGAAATTGGATATTTTTAGAGATAATATGGCCACTTTGTCACTTGAGACAATATCCAAGCTGATTAGTACATCGTATCTGTATATCACGAATTACATATTTTTCTCGATTACTGCAAGCAAGTAGAAAATTCTTTGACCTCCTCCGAAGAAAAACGCTTGTTGATACCCCTAGTAAAAACCAAACTGAGGGGAAAAACTTATAATCTAGTTAAGTACCTAAAAATCGATTCGGTATAGATGAGTTAGAGAGCTTACTTTTAACTACGTTTAAGCCAAATAACTCAGTTAATGACATCATAAGCAATATACATTGTTGTATTCAAAGCCACAACGAAACAGTAGGCTGGTTTGGTATGAAATTAAATATTATGCTTGTTGAATGTAAACGTGCAATAAATTCTAAATGAGGCGCTTCTAAAAAAAGTTGAGGAAGAAACATGCTACAGGAGTTCTCAGCCCTATTATTCGTCAAATGGTAATAGGAAAAACCAAAATAATTCACTAGATGAGTTAATAAAAATTGCTACAGAAGTTGAAAAAATTGTAGAACGTCAAATTCAGAGGCGACAAATACGTGCAAACTGGCAGAATTCATCATCTCCATGTCAACAATTTAACGAAGATGAAGTGAGGCAACGATGAGGTTTCTTAGAAGCAAATTTTCAGCTCTCATAAGACGCTATCCCAAAGAATATGGACCCACATCCTTTCCTAAACTCTAATACCTCTCCAGTCTTAAACACTTCTTCCTAAATTTATATTCAAAATTATCTGAACAAGTTCAAAATCCATCACGCAATAGGACCAATTTTCATTTTTCATCAACGAAAACTTCTCTTGCCTGAGTGTCGCACCCGAAGACGCTCACAGTTCTGTCACTGTGTCGTGTTTACGGAAACTCGCAATAATCATGCCAACAACAAATGAAACTGAAAGAGTTCCACAGAAATGGAGGACAAACAGCCGTAATAAAAAGTGATTGGTGTGCTAGATCCTCACATTCCGTAAATGACTGCTGCGCATTTCCATACATGGGTGCAAAATTTGACAATTTGAGGAATTAGCCGATAACTACTAAGTTGCAAGTAAAGATAATGAGACTATTAACCTTTAAGTATGGACGTGGAGCCTCATAGGCTCCGCAACATTTTCGGTTTCTTAGTTTCGCACACTTCGCCCCTCTCTTTGCGACTGAGCGGCTCAGTAGCTTCAGTTTTAGTTGCGAAACAACCAGCGAGGTAAGAGGTCGTGTCGCTCGATGCATGAGAGGTGAGTAATAGTCATCGAAACATTGGCTGTAGTCTGTCAGACTACACGTCCGTTATTGCCATATAAAATATTTTTATTAAGCGTTTTTGTTTGCATTAGATTTTCGTATGCAAAATGGCAGAAATTAGTAAAGCGGGCTGTTCCAATACAAAACGACCATCCCAAAGTTCACTTGAGCGGCCTGCTAGAAAAATATTTCGGGTAGATGATCCATCTTTCGAAGAAGAATTGAATGCAGTGTTGTTAGCTTCCGACATCTCGGACAATGAGGAGGATATTGAACAGTTTTTGATATCTGAGCCGGAGCTTAGGCAGCATCATGTTAGTGACGAGGATGAAGATGTAGACGACTATGAGGACCTTGCGGAAGAAGTTGACAGTGACATTTCAGACAACGCGCCTCTTCAGGAATTACGATCTAAGTTTTACTATGGAAAAAATCGGTATAAGTGGAGTAAGACGCCACCTACTGCTAGGGTTCGCACATCCCAACACAATATTATATCTCGTGCTGCTTCTTCGAAATTGACGGCTGACGATGACAAAAATCCTTTCTACATTTGGAATAAGCTATTTGATGATGAAATGCTCCAACAAATTTTGACTTGGACGAATGCGAAAATTTGTAGTTACAGGACCAAATTTGTACGTCACAATAGACCTGAACTAAAAGACTTGGACGTGCTGGAGTTCAAAGCATTTTTAGGTCTATTGTTTTATTCGGCTGTTTTAAAATCAAATCATGAAGACACAAGTTACTTGTTTGCTGCAGATGGTACAGGTTGTGAGATATTTAGGTGCTGCATGTCAGAGACAAGATTTCTTATCGTGCTGTTATGTCTTCGATTTGACAATCCAAATGATCGTGCTGAGAGGAAACAAAATGACAATCTAGCTGCTATATCCCTCATTTTCAACAAGTTTGTTAGTAATTCCCAACAGTTGTATGAATTGAGTGAATGTGTCACCGTGGACGAGATGCTAGTCAAGTTTCGAGGAAGAAGTCACATGATATCATACATGCCTAAGAAACCAGGAAAATATGGACTGGTGATACGAGCGTTATGTGATGCTAAAAACTTCTATTTTTATAATGGTTATGTCTACTCTGGGAAAGATTCCGATGGTACAGGATTGACAGCACAAGAAAAAAAATTCTTAGTTCCAACTCAATGCGTCCTACGGCTAACGAAACCAATCCAAGGAAGCAACCCTAATGTGACGGCTGATAATTGGTTCTCATCTATACAGCTCGTAGATGAACTATCGAAGCGGAAGCTAACATATGTGGGGACAGTGAAAAAAAATAAAAGGGAGTTACCACGCGAATTTCAACCACTGAAGAGTCGAGAAGTTCAGTCTACTTTATTTGGTTTTACGAAAGAAAAAACTTTATGTTCCTACGTGCCAAAGAAGAATAGAGCAGTGATACTTATTTCTTCCATGCATCATAATAATCAGGTTGATGAATGTAGTAATAAGCCGGAAATTGTACTTTATTACAATTCTACGAAAGGGGGCGTTGATGAAGCTGACAAGAAATGTTCGATTTACTCGAGTAGTCGCCGAACAAGGAGATGGCCTATGGTGTTATTTTATCGAGTTTTAGACTTGAGTGGCATGAATGCGTACATTCTCTGTAACATGCACCAAACAAAGGATATTGACAGAGGAGTTTTTCTCAAAAGTTTGGCTCGTTCGCTCGTGGTGCCACATATGCAAAGACGTGTAAACAACACAAAATTACCGAGAGAACTGAGGTCGACAATGACTCGAGTTTTAGGTAACGACATGGTTACAGTAGATGTCCAGGCACAAGCAGTCAGTCAAGGAACTAGAAGATTATGTAGAATTTGTCCCGCAAAAAAACATAGAATGACAACTTATGTTTGTGTTGCGTGCAGTAGACCCGTGTGCCTGCAATGTTCTCGTCCATTGTGCAATGACTGCCAATAATTTTCATGCTATATGTCTGTTGTCAGAATTTTTGTCTTTTATTAAAAGAAGTAGATATTATGTTTTTTTGTATCCCCAAATATTGGAATTTAAGTTTTTTTCATTCTATAAATAGTTTTAGATACTTTTAATTGCTAAAAATGTAGCCTAAGTCAATATAGCTTGAAAATTGATATAATTTTTCGATTTTTCATATTATTATAATTTTAATAATAAAGTGAATTCTAGAAACACGTTTTTTTATTATTACCTACGTATAGTTTGATATAGATACACTTTTGAAGATATTTGGAACCATTTTCTCGGAAAAAGTTGCATGTTAATATAGTAGCCTGTGAAACTCCACGTCCAGGGTAGTGTTAATAAAAAATGACGTCCATACTTAAAGGTTAAGAACAACAAAGAAATTTCAAATTATCTTAACACTTCTAATACTACAATCTCACTGCAAGATAATGCGCTAACAGTAAATGAAACAACAATTGAACTTCCCTTGAATATCTCTAGAATATCTAAGGTTAAACTGTTGGTTGATACGGGAGCCGAAGCTAGAATTTTGAAAAGAAATAGTTTATCTTACCATACATTTCTGAATCAACAGAAGGTTATTCAATTACAAGGCTTGTACGGTGGCATTGATCTCACCCTTGGGTCTTGTGAAGCTATTTTTCTGATATGTAGGGGCTTAAATTGCGAATTTAATATCTGCCAAAAAAATATTTCGATTCCTTTTTGTCGGGTTATTAGGTCGCAGCGTCATATGGGGCAAAGTAAACATTCTCACAGTTGAACGAATATTACATTTCCCAGGCAAAACTAACACCGCAACCGAAATAAAAATCCCTTTTTTTAAATAAAGGAGAAGTTAACCAGTTATGCAATTCATTTAAGGAAACAAGTAAAACAAATATTGCTTGTCATCTAGCAGAAACGGAATAGTTTCTAGTACCTACTTGTCGACATTTTATTTTACAACGTTCGCTCAGGTGTAGCAGAATGAAATCAAATATGGAAATTTAGTATCGTAAAGAGAAAACTTAACAAACAAGGAGGTCATGGTTGGGACCGTTTGACGTAGCTCTACGCACAGGTAGAAATACAGATATATGTACATAAGACTTACTATTTCGCGTGGTGAAGTTTGTATTCGCAACGGTCTATTTTGAACACTAACCACGATATCTTAATTGGCCAATTTTAGAGTAATGTCCTTGCTATCACAAGTCGGACACTGTCACCATGAACGCAGGTATGTATTGTTCTGATCGCGCTCGGTCAGCACAAATCATAACTCATCAGTTATGATAGTGCCTGTCCGACGCAAATCCCAACTCATTTTCTCACGATACAAAGTATCGTTTCTCAAGTTCGCAACGAGCACTTAAAAATTCTTTAATTCCTTTCCCAACGCAATAAATTTCAAATTTTATTTCGAAATAAGCAAGAAGCGTAGAAGTAAACCGCTCTCCACTTGTCGTTCACATTCTTGCGAGAATCAAATTACATCCTGTTGACCGATGTAGCGTCAATAATAATTTGCTGATAAGGCGCGATCGCGAGTCGAGTAAGATTTTAGGAAAATACAAATCGAGGAGTCCAGCGTCTACAGTGAGCACAGTTGGTCGAGCCTCGCGTTTTGTCCGAGATTTTAATTAAAAGTATTAAAATAAAGTTGTGCCTAATAAGGCAAAGTATGTAAAATCGGTATTAAAACTAGGAAAAGTGTTAAAAATAAAGTTGTGCCAAATAAGGCAAAGTTGTAAAAAAAAACAGAATTTCAAAATAAATTCGAAGATATTCGCGTGAAATCGTGTGTTTTTCTTTAATTTTTATTTTCAGATAATCCAAAGATTTGGCAGACTTGTATTTGAACATAGAAGGCACTGGACTCCACCTGCCCGCTCTTCACCCCGTAAGGTAAGCACGGCGGGAGGTTATAACATTGGTGGCAGCGGTGTGGGATTTTCTGAGGGAATTCAGAATCATTTTCACAACTTTTACCAAGTTTTGACGGAACTATAACATTGGAGATAGAACCACTTCATTGGAGGAAAACCAGACTCCTTTTTATACCCTAGATGAAATCATAGGGGTATACTAAGTTTGTCATTCCGTTTGTAACACCTCGAAATAATAATGGTAGAGCAAAATGGATTGGACACCCATTCATAATATTAAAAGTTATTTCGATTTTTGCATGTCCGTCCGTCCGTCTGTCCGTCTGTGCGCACGATAACTCGAGAACGCGTTCACTTAGAAAGCTGAAATTTTATACACTACGGACCTTAAAAAAAAAAAAGTGAAATTAATTTCGAAAATGAGCCAAATCGGGCAACTCCTTCGTGGGGTTGCCATATAAAAATTTCGTTTTCCGCTATATATTTGGTCACTGCCTGAGAACGCGTCGACGTAGAGAGCTAAAATTTCGCACATGATGTTTTTACTACATTAGTAAATAAAATGTCAAAAATGGACTAAATCGGGCAACTCTTTCTAGGTGTTGCCATGTAAAAATTTCGGTTTTTTACGTATACTTTGAAAACGATCAGTCCAAGACATTTTTATGGTACTAAAAACTTCTGCAGAATACGAAATCCTATAAAATTGGTTATAATCATTTTGTCTGTGCGACAAACCGTTCTAGAAATATATGCGAAAAACAACTTCAAAATCAATACTTGAATAGATCGGTGACCATACGAAATTTAATACGGGCATTCATCTAGGGTATCCTAAGAATTGGTCTTAGACCAATTCTAGCTTTTTTACTTGTTTTTTTTTTTTTTCAACTTTTTCGCAAACTGCTGGCAGAATTATATCATTGCTGACAGAATTCATCGCATTGGAATCAATCTTTTACACGCAGCTTAATTTGAGGAAACATAATTGCACCAGGGAATTACAAGTAATTACTACTGTTTCTTCTGATATTTAATTGATATACATAATATACATATAAATATATATATATATTAGAATAAAATGTTTTAATCCAATTTCATAAAATATATACATAAAATTCTATTATTCGCCTAAAATTTGAAATATTTGTTTTAAATTTCTACAAGAAAAAGTGTTTGATAAAAAGATCAGAAATATAGTCACTTTAAATTTTTACATAAACAGCGTGATGATAAAATCAGAAATTGTTTATCTTAAGCTTTCTCATAAAAAGGTGTGCGATAATTAATCGGAAATATTTGTTTTGAATTTCCATATAAAGGATGTGTGACAACTCAATCAGAAATATTTACTTTAGATTTTATACAAAAAGTGTTTGATGGCTAAGTCAGAAGCAATTGCTTTAAATCTGATAAAATTAACGTAAGAATTGTTGAAATATTTTATTTAAGATTCTACTACAAATGAATGAGTTTCCATTTTAAATTATTAGTACATAAAAAGTGTTCGATATTCAAATTATTTTCGTTAACTTGTACTTTACAAGAAGTAAAAATGGTACCTTCTTCCTGCGATAACTGCTACGAGACTTTGTTTTAATGTATTACTCGTGAAATTTAATTTTATTTTACGAAGAATTTTTTTTATATACACATAAAGGAAATTTGTTTTGCCTTGTTTGATAGTGGACCAAAAATATTTGTTTCAATTTTACCGCGGAATATGTACGACGGATTGACCAAAAGCTTATTTTCCTTGTCTTTCCGTATACAATAAGTGAAAAGATACCTTTTCCTTGGGATTACAAGATTAGATTTTTAGTTGAGAGAAAATTTATTCAGTGAAGTGAGATGAAATATATTTGATATTGTCCTGACTGGCGAATTTGATTCATTGGTTAGACTTCTGTTTCATGTCCACCTCCTTTTTGCCATTCCAATTTTATTCAACGCTGAATAGTGAAAGTGGTACCAATTCTTGCCCTATAAATTTGAATCAAGAAAATGAGTTCTCAGTGTCTATGAGGGAGAAAAACTTCAAGTCGACCACATAAGTGCGGTGAAGGTACAACAATTTTCTTTTAGTTGCCTTTTAGCAACTGGTGTAGATTGTCAAAGAAAGATCTCTTAAACGTTAATAGTGGGACTTATTGTGCCCGTGCTTCGTAAAATTTTTTGCTTTTCTTAATCTTGTCATTGTGATAAAATTGTCATTGTGATATTCAGTATATTACGTGCGTTACGAAATCGCATAGTTTTTGAGTTTTAAACATAGAAAGAATAACAACTCGAAGTCAAGCCGGAGTGTTACGCCGGTTTGCTGAGTTACCTTTTCATTTGGACTTAGAAACCGAAGCTTTCGAGATGACGGAGGTCAGGATTTCCCTGTCCGATGTTCACCACATGATCCCAAACTTTGATGGGAATCCAAATGAGTTGGAAAAATTTATTGCTTGTGGCAACATACTGTTTTCGTCAACAAAAAATGATAAGGAACAGACCCTCTTTCTTGACTTTGTCAAAACCAAACTCAAGGGACCCGCATTTGAGCTGGTTCAATACAAAACTTGTGCCAAATGGGACGATTTGGCGCACGAGCTTAAAAACAGCTTCAGAGAAGAAAAGTCTAGAACAGTAATACAAAATGAAATTGCTCAGACAAAGCAGTCATACAAAGAGACTGTCAGAGGATTCGGGGATTCGCTGATGAATCAGAATTCAGCCACGTATTCTTGCATTGAAGATGCTAGGGTACGTGAATTCCTTACAAAAGAGAATCAGAAGCTAGTGGTGCAAGCGCTCGAGGATGGCTTGAGAAGCCACAGCTTGAAATTATTAGTGAAGGCACATGGTACAGATGACTTGAAAAACGCGATAGGCTATGCTGAAAAGCAAGCCCCACGGCTAGAAAATAATACAGCCCAAATGGCCCGAGCATCTAAACCTTTCGCTAGGCGAGCACCCACTTGCCAGCTATGCAACCGCGAGGGTCATACGCGAGATACTTGTTTCCGAAACACTAACTTGCCCAACTTTGCATCTAGGCAAATTAAAAGAGAAGTACAGCGTATCACTTGTAGTTATTGCAAAAAACCCAATCACAGTATGCAAAATTGCCGACAGCGATTAGCACAGAGTTCCCAATTTGTCCAAAACAACTCCTATAGAGGAGAATTACAACGAAACCGGAACTACACACCAGGTTACACCAACCAAGGATATAACGCTGATAGAATGGAGACTGTAAATCCTAGTCTCCATCACAATGTCCATCACGTACCAAAGCAAGAAACTAATAGAGCGGAAGGAAAACAACGAGCAAAAATATCTCAAGGTTTTCAAATTACAGAATTTTCGGAATCGGGAAACGAAGCTCTTCGGGAGGAGGACATCGGCACCCCGTCCCGAATCTTGCACTCACCCGATTTTCACACGCAGTACATTTAAATAAACCTTACGTTATAAAAGTGTCACTTGGTATAAATCATAGTGGCACTACAATCTGTGTTCCCTTCAGTCCTTCAATAAAACCTTATTTAACATTTCTCATCAACACTGGTGCCGATATTAGTCTGGTGAAAATTGAACCAAATATTGGAAATATTGACGCCACGGTGGAGACTTGTGCAATTTCAACCATCACAGGAGAATCAGGGAATAATTATGGGAACGCTCGATTTCCCAAGCCAAGCGCACAACCCTTGTTTGCAGCACCCATTTCATATACTTCCTAAAGAAACTAATCTCATGTATGATGGAATTCTTGGAAGCTATTTTCTGAGAAAATACAATTGCATTGTTAATTATAATAATACCGAATTGGTGATCGGGCCAATAATTAGCGAGAATTTCATTTCAAAAAATAATATTAGGGAACACTCGAAGCATTACAACCACTGTCCTGAAATCAGGTAAAAAAAGCCAAACCATAGAAAAAAGGTAAGATCCCCTATATAGAGAAAACTCTAGCGTAGAGATTTCAAACACCAAAAATGAGATGTCGAAAACAACTCATATCTCAAAAATAAGCAGAGGAGATAGAGAAGATAAACTGTTCTCGGAAGAGAAAATAGTGAATAACAATGCTGTAAAAAGGAAAAATGGCATCGATCAAATGCGTCTAGGTAGTGAAAATATGGTCCTAAGTCCCAGAAGCGAGCAGATAGTGGAAATACCTTTCGAACATTCTCGCGATATTATATTGCATAACAAAGAGATTAAACCAGGTGTTTACTTGGGAGCCACTATGGTAAGACCGACAGACGGGAAGATTAAAATTTTGTTATTAAAATCTAATGACACCGATATGGAATTCCAGCCACGCGACTTAGAGTTTGAATGGAAGGAACTGGACTGCTTTAATGTCGTTGAACCCAATTGTGACCCAGTCGAGAAACGTTTAAGTAGATTGAGTGCATCTCTAACAGGATGCCATTTGGACTAAAGAATGCACCGGCGACCTTTCAGCGTTTAATGAATAACGTATTGATAGGTTTGCAGGGCATTCAATGCTTCGTCTTTGCAGACAATATTGTTATCTACGGGCACGATCTTCGCGATCACAACATAAAGCTGATGTATGTTTTGGACCGCTTGCGGAAGCACAACCTGAAGTTAAAACCAGAGAAATGCAACTTCATTATGAAGGAATTAATCTATCTAGGACACGTAATTTCCGAAGAAGGAATCAAACCTGATCCTGGTAAAATATAAGTAGTAAAAACATACCCTAGACCTAAGAAGGTAAAGGACATAAAGTAATTTCTGGGATTTGCTGGGTACGATCGGCGTTTTATACCCAATTTTGCTAAAATAACCAAACCTTTGACCACACTCCTGAAAGAGAATACGGAATTCCAATGGGATGCATTTTGTGATTAGGCCTTTAGGGTCCTTAAAGGACTTCAGCAAGGAATTCCTAATAACAACCGACGCTAGTGATATAACTGTGGGCGCAGTATTGTCCCAAGGGGAAATAGGAAAAGATCGCCCGTTCTTCTTCGCAAGCCGCACACTAAACGCGGCAGAAACCAAATACACCACTACAGAGAAAGAATTGCTCGCAATCGTATTAGCTATCAAGCAGTTCAGACCCTACATATATGGAAAACACTTTACGATTCTTACAGATCACAGGCCGCTATAATGGCTTATGAATTTAAAAGAACCTACTTCACGATTGGCTAGATGGAGAATTCTGCTCGAGGAATATACAGCGAGCAGAGTGATCTGTATGAGACTTATCGGAAGCAAAAATTTAATAAAGCTGGTATCACGCTACCCGCATTAGATGCCAATACATTAAATGAACTGAAATCAATCTTAATAAAAACTTTTCAAGATTCTGATTTCGAATTGTGTGTTTATACCAACTCAAGAATACATCTTGATAACCCAGAGGACATTAGCAATATCTTAACACAATATCACACCTCCCCTCTCGGTGGACATCAGGGAATATCTCGTACTTTAAAACGGCTTAAAGCTAAGTACTTTTGGCCCATGATTTTGAGGGATGTTAAGAGCTTCGTGCGTAAATGCCAGTCCTGTCAGAGGAACAAATTACATAAATATCCACCCATACCAATGAACATAACTTCTACCAGTTCAAAGCCATTTGAACGGATAGCCCTAGATATAGTGGGCCCATTACGTGTTAGCTATGGGGGAAATAAATACCTGCTAACATTTCAGGATGACCTAACGAAGTACTCCGAGGCGTTGCCTGTGGCTAATGCTGAAGCAACAACCATTTCAAAAGCGTTCGTGGAAAACTTGGTATGTCGACACGGTATACCACAATCTATCCTCACGGATCAGGGAACAAACTTTTTAAGCGCCCTGTTTAAGGAAATCTGTAAATTATTAAAAATAAAAAAGATTAACACTACCCCATATCACCCACAAACGAATGGCGCGCTTGAAAGAAGGCACCGGACCCTTGCCGAGTATCTTCGACACTATGTCAACCAAGATCCCCTCACCAGGGACAGCTGGATCCCGTACTCTATGTTTGTATATAATACAACCCCACATAGCAGCACCAATTTCAGTCCATACGAATTGCTATACGGCTATCCGGCTAACATTCCCAGTGCTTTAGAGCAAAAGCCTCAAGTTAACTATAATTACGACGATTACTCAAACGAACTGAAAGCTCGCCTGCTGCATGGATATCAAATAGCACGAGAGACTTTAGTCCGAAAGAAGGATCAATCAAAGGTCTACTATGACAAGAATTCCCAATTAAAGAAATTCAATTTAGGAGATAAGGTTTTCCTTAAGAATCATGTACGACAAAACAAATTTGCTTCACTCTGGAAAGGTCCCTATGAAATCGTAAAAATACCGTCAAATGAAAATTCTGTCATTAGAATTGAAAGCAAATTTAAAGCTGTACATAATAACGACTTGAAAATCTTGATAGAATAAAACACCTATCACGCAACCAATAACGTTCCCTAGCCTAAAATTTAAATTTATTATAGAAAATTAAGCTACGACTACTCGACTTAAAATCGATTGTGTCGCATAATCGATGCTATACTCGTCCCCCGGATCAATGATAATGCGTCATCACCCAAGTTCGCCACACTTACGCTCATGTTAATCATTTACCAACACTTATCAAATAGCAAACCCAAAAATTAACATGCATCCCCTTTAAGATCATGAACATTGCACCGTTACTACTTTATATCGCCTGTATATACGTACATTACTTACTTAATCCAATCTTATTGTATGTACATACACTCTAAAAAATATATTGAAATTAGCTCGTTTAATAATAGTAAATTTTTACTAAAAGAAATGGAAAGTAACATTCTTCCATGTAAAATTACTTCAAAATACATTATCCTAAGAAAAATTCTTAGAACATTGAAAATTACATATTCTTGGAGAAATTCACAACAGGTAATGTATATTAAAAAAGTCATTCATGCGAAGATAAGCCCGTTGCCACAAATTCCTTCTCACGTAGAAGTTTACTGCAGTATTTATGAGGAAATTACAGATGTATGTGTAAAAATCAACTTGCTACTGTAAAAGTATACATAAACAGCCATGTTTTCTGCTGAAAATATAAAATCTTTTTCAATGATTTAAAGGTATTTGAGATTTTTTCACATTTTTAAGCAATTCTAACATGGAATAATGTAACTTTCCATAAAAATTTACTATACTATAAATCAAGCGAATTTCAACATTAAGATTTCTTCTCTTGTAGTAAATTTACTACTAGACGGGGAAATTAATGTTTCATATGTAAATTTCACGTTTTTTATGTAAAAGTATTGCATATGAATGACTTTTTCAATATACCTGTTGTGAATTTCTCCAAGAATATGGAATTTTCAATGTTCTAAGCATTGTAAACTTGGTGTGTTCCGTTCCATTCTGTTGGTTTTACTTTTTGCTGTGACCTAGAACTTTTGTGTAGAAGATCAAATACTCATTCTTGTTCAGGAGGCAGTTAAGGCAGCAACACCAATAGCTAGAGATTTAATTCGGAGTGATTGAAGTGATTTTTTTTTATACAAGGTAAAGATAATGAGTAGTATGTGTATATGTAATTGTTCTTTCTTAAGTTAGAAAACTTAATTTCAAAGTAATTTTTGGTGTTAAACTATTTTTGGTGTTCAGTACCGAGTGCGTCTGTATAAATCTCCGCTCTGCTGATTAATTGTTTTATTTATTTCGAATTGTCGTTGTATGCAGTGATAGTATCGACGTTATTCAACCGAAACTAATCCACTACAAAATCAGTTTTTCGAGAAATGCGATTGGAATTTTTAAGGTGCTTCGATATTAGTTCCGAAAACGGCTCAGGAATATAGCGTGTCAGGGATGTGATAGAAAAGCAAATTAACTTTCAATACCTATTTTTTAAAGGTTTTGAAACTACAGTTTGTCAGTTTCACTTGTATATCGACGATGCATATGGAAAAATTCGCATATTATAGCTGCACTGCACTTTTAAATAACATTAGGACTTACAAGTCTCATCAATTTCGCAATCATAAAAGTAAGTCGCTCAGTAACGAAATAGGTTTGAAATGTAATAATTGTTTTTAGTTCGGATAATAGTGGCTTTTTCTTACGTCATTTTCTAGAACATTTTGATTTCGAAAAAATGGTTGGTTGTCCGTTTCTTTCATGTGCAAATACTTTTACAAATAGAAATTCATTTAAGTCTCATTTTTATCGGAAACATAAACGTAATATAAAAGAAGAATCATCGAATAACTGCTTTAACAAAAGCGATCCAGATAAAGTTTTAAGTGAAACGAACATCGTGGTACATAATACTGAAGCAAATATCGTGGAAGATACTGAACACCAACTGGGACTGTTTTTTCTACTTTTAAAGTCTCAACACAGTAGGTATACCGGAACATTCAATAACTTTAATTTTACAAGAAATGAAAACTGTATTATACTCCTTAAATGAGAGTACTGAAAATAAGATTAGAAAGTTATGCGCAGAGCATGGTATTTCTCATTTAGAAAATGTTTTTACAAAAAGATTGTGCAAATTATGATTTTCATCAAATAAGTACTTCTTATTATCGAAATATTTTTTACAAAAGCAATTATAGCTATATTGAGCCAATAGAACTTTGCTTAGGAAAAGATAATTATCATAAAGATGTATTTTTTCATTACGTTCCCGTTTTAAAAACATTAGAAAATTTATTTTCTGATTCCAAAGTCGTTGAGCAGTTCCTAAGTACAAACAGATCTCCCTTTATAAATACTTATCGAAATTATAGAGATGGAAGGTGCTATTTAAATAATAACTTTTTTAATGGCGATGAGAAAAGGATAGAAATTATTCTTTTCCAAGATGCCTTCGAGATATGTAATCCCCTTTCTTCTTCAAAAGGAAAACAATGCTTGGCGTATATATGGCGTTAGGGAATTTATTTGACTATTATAGGACAAATAGCAACAATATTCAGTTAATTTTATTATGTAAAGAAAAGTACATAAAGTATTTCGATATTAATGAGGTCTTTCAAACGCTTTTGAACGATTTGAAAAAACTTGAAAATAATGGAATTAATTTAAATCATATTATAAATGGGAACATAAAAGGCTCAATCGTAGCTATGTTGGGGGACAACCTAGGCTCTCATCAAATAGGCGGATTTACGGAAAATTTTAGTAAGTCTGAATATTTATGTAGATATTGTTATATCACTAGAACCGATTTCAAATCATTCAATCTCAACCCAAAAGAGCTGAGAACAGTTGAAAATTACAAAGCAGATGTGCAGAATTTATGTAAATATTACAATGGTGTACCATCAAAAGGCATTAAAAAGAATTCCTGCTTAAATTTGCTTAACTTTTATCACGTTTGTATGCCTGGTTTACCTCCTTGCATAGCTCACGATTTATTTGAGGGCATTGTGCCCGCTGATATGATGCTAATGATTAAGTATTTCATTTCCAATAATTTTACAACATACGGAGCAATAAATTTACAGATAGACAATGTTGCCAGAAAAGTGGGTGTACATCACGGATTTCAAAAGATTCACGTATAGTCAGAAAAGCTTCCAGGAACAGCTTATGAGAACTGGATGTTTTTAATATTGTTTCCTTTTTGTTTACTTCAAGGCCAGTTTGATCTTGAAGATGATATGTGCAAGATGTTCGTATCACTTTTGGAAATTTGCTGTCATAATATAACTGAAATTCAAATAATCAAACTGTCGCAGCACATATCCGAATATTTAGAGTACAGAAAGCAGTTGTTTCGTCAAATACCATTTCGTCCAAAACATCATTACTTAACACACTATCCTCATCTCATACAACAATTTGGTCCTCTCATAAAATTGTGGACTATGAGATTCGAAAATAAGCATCAGTTTTTTAAGAAAATCGCTGCCAAATGTAAAAATTTCGTTAAAATTAGTAAGACTTTATCCGAAAGACATCAATTTTATCAAAGTTCCATTCACGGTGATCGATTTACTAATGAAGTAACGTGTGGAATGTTTCAAAGTACTATTCCAGGGATATTTAATATCTCATTAGACGAACGTTTTAAATTTGTTTCAAGATCAGTCACAGTCCGTGGTATTTGTTACAGTGAAAAAAAAAAATATTACTTATTCAAATGGAAGAACACTTTGATGTGCTCGCAATTAAAATATGTAGCATTTTTCTTAGTGAAAATTTTCAAAACATTCTGTTTTATAGTAAACAAACTTCTTTCTGGTATAACTACAAAACTGGCTTATATAAAAGTATATCCGAATTTAAAGATTATAAATTAGTAAAATATGAAAACATAATATACCTAAATCTAATTAATGGGATTACTTTAAATCAGAATTACATTTGAGTTTGCAATATGGATTAAATTGAAAACTTGCTTCAAATCTAAATAGAATTACCATTTTCGCTCATTTTAAAAGTCAGCTGGACGGCATTTATTATGGATAAAATAGGATTCAAAATTTGGGATATATCGCGAGTCACGCGAAAAATCGTAATCAGAGAGCCTTCTTTGAGAAATGTTATTGATAAAGGTAAATATAACAATTTATTGTTATTAAGATTATTGCTTAACTAGCATAACATGTAAAATTTAAGTCAATGGTTCTATAGTAATTGAATTTGCTCCTGTCAATTCAGCTATCACGGCGGGTTTAAATGGGTCGAAATTAGTTTTGGAAGCAGATGGTTCCGCAATTGAGGATGATGAAAAAGATATATTTCTATTATTATTAGACGACGATATTTGGTTACCTCCAGTAAATGGTACTTATGAAAGTATTAGAAATGCATCTATTTTGTTTGAGGATATTCAAGACAAGTCATCAAAATGTTCTCGAGAAAAATTAGATGCTACTCTTTCCATGTCAAGCACAGCACTTTCATCGATAGATTCTGAAGCCATAGGAAGTCAATGTGCTGATAGACTTTTCCAAAATTTCCATATACCATGGTATAAATTACCGCAAAATATTGTGGACACCATGGAAAATCGCAAAAAGCTCGGCTCACTTATAAGTACGTTGGTGCATATTATAGTTTTAGAGTTGCGGATGATATCATTTTATATACCTATTAAATATTTTCGACAAGTTTGCGTGTCTTTGGCAGCGAAATATCCGGAAACTTTTGTTGACAAAGACGAGATGGGAAATGACATCAGTTTTAATAATTCCATCCTGTTAACTAAGATGATTAACCATATTTAAACAGAATCAAACCGCCAGCAGGATCTGATACACCATTGAATAAAAGGCGGAGACTTAAAACTGTGTGTAGAAGGAGAAACAGACAATATGGAAACACTTGAAATGAAAAAAACAAGAGCTTTGTTCACTCGCTAACAGAAGCAAACTTCAGGAAAAATACTGGATAAGAATCTCCAATATTATGGATGAAATTTATGGGATCCAAAGATCATTTTTGAATAAAACACCACCACCCACAATTTCAGAAATAAAGGCGGAATGGCCTTTACTTTTAAAAAAGGAGTGTCTTGTGAAACATTTTGAGCAACTTATGAACTGCAATACCAAATACTATATGGATAATTTCAACGCTAATAAAAAATTGCTCTTGGAATTCGGAAGAAGAATTAATAAAAATAAAACGGTTGTCTTTTTTTCTAAGGATAATTCCGAAAACGCAAACACATTTGTATTTGATTTTATATTTTATTATTTCAATGAAGATCGGACTGCCGTGTTCACCATATATCCGGTAAGAAATATTTAATTATTATTACTTCTGCATATATGATACAATATATTATTTTAGACGGGTACATTAAAAGAAGACTTAAAGCCACCGGGACCTACCCCTTGGATAGCAGCAATCGGTAAGAATTATACTTCCATAATAAATTCCGATATTTGAATTCATAATTCATGGACTTGTCCATGGTGTTATACAAAGTAACAATAGTCATAGTTTTTAACGAATTTTTAATAGTAAAATTGAAAAATTTTGAATACACTGACAAAATCTTTAAACACTTCTTTAATTTTTTGTTTAGATTGCGGTGACATGTTGATGTACTACATATTCGTGGAGAAGCAAATCATAAATTGCAGCAGTTTGAATCTAGCAGATTCCATTCTTCAAATCTTCGCAATATATTACAATTTGAACTTAAGATACCCATCAAATGCATCTCTATCATTAGAGTTTATTCAACGGTTTTTCTTCAAATTTAATATGGACGAAACAAGAGGAACAAGCGTTCAATACTTTCATTGAATAAAGTAATTAATTTACTCAGTAAAGTAATAAATACACGTCAGCAGAATTAACTGAAAATGTAAGCAAATATATAATAATTTATAATTGAAATATATGTAAATCGCCGAAACTCTTTTTATATTCAATATATATATGAGTAGTAGTTTTACAGTATAGACTACGATAACAATTTATTAGATTAAAATTTCTTAACTCAGCCTTTAATGCGCTTCAAAACTTTTTTGAAGTCTACCATATTTTACTTTAATGAGAATGATGAGTTTGATTTAACTAACTTAATCTAACCTAAATTAACGATATGCACAGCACATATTAAATTTTAAAACAACCATTTCGAATTCAAAATCAATTACTTCAAATACAGTAACAAATAATTTAACAACCATTTCAAATAGAAAAATATAAGACCTATTTACATCATTCAAAGTCCGTCCACAATATATCTCCTCAATGCTTTGAATGAATTTTCGAAGGAACAATAAATATATTTAAGAATTTTGCCTCAAACTTGGTATTATTTTGTAATACTAGATGAATTGCCGCAATCAAGATAAGATTTTTGCCCACAGTGTTGAAATATGCAAACTGAAGCCAAATTAGTCAATAAAATGCATTTTTCATTGTAGTGAGCTCGCGAAAATCTTCAATTATATACAGGACTATCCATTAATTTCATCTACCTTATATGCTGCTAATTTTATTTAACAATTATTTTAGATCTCTGACAATATTGTTTATAAAGTCTCTCATTTTAAAATTTAAAATGATTGTTTTGTTTTTTAATTCGAAATTATTATGAAATGGTTGAATATGGTTTCCCAAGAGTTGTACGTGATCTCGTGAAATTGAAATGCTATACTTATTGGAATTGAAAATCTGTCTATACACCAGGTATTTAAGCATTCAAAACAGAAGTATGTGTTTTCGTTAATATATTGTGTTAATTTTATTTTGGTTGTGCTTGGTATTAAACTAACTCTATAAGATACTACATAGAAGTTTCTCTTATTTGAGAAATTTATTATTTAAGTTTTTTTAATACTGTGTGTAAAATGCAAAAAGGTTTTTCTTTCATACATGCAAGAAATTAATATTTTTTATATAAGTATAATAATATCCACTTATCATTTATTCCAATAAGATATTTGTACCTGCTATTTTAAGTGTTTCTATTAATGAGCGCTCTTACTTTATTTAGAGACGAGGATGTCAATAAATGATTTAAAAAATGTAATCGTTGTTATTTTTTTAATAATCAGTTCTACTATTCGCATTTTATCAAATTCTTTTCGCCGTTTCGCAAAAACATGAGCTATTTTGCCCTCCTAAACCAAAAAGGCGTAATATGTTATTATTTTGAATTATACAGATTTGACATATAACTCTAATTTCTTCGGGTTTTGTACGTTTTATATTACAACCAATTTAGAGCACCTATTTTACCGATCTATACAGCACTTTTGGATTAGGAAGGCTCCAAATAATACTGTTGCGGCTAAAAACCACAGAAAAGGATCCAGTTATTTCCATTAATAACTATAATTACATTGATAAAAATAATTAGATCCCTATACGTATGTATTTAGTTTAAATACACTTTAACAAATTTACTTCTTCAAAAGTGAACTTTTTAATTTCGTGGCAAATTTACACTTTGGAAAGATTCGCATTTCTTCTAAGCTAATAAATACTTAAGAAATGTAAAATTGTTAGTAAATTTACATTTCTAGATGTTTTCCGTTTCTCCACAGCATGCAAAGGAAATATTCCCAAAATGTAAAAATTTATTTCATTAGTAAATTTACATTTGTAAATGTTTTCTGTTTCCCCACAACATGTAAAGAAAATACTTGCAAAATGTAAAAATTCACCGCGTTAGTAAATTTACATTATTAAATGTCTTCCGTTTCCCCACAACATGTAAAGAAAATACTTGCAAGATGTAAAAATTCATCACGTTAGTAAATTTACATTACTAAATGTTTTCCGTTTCCCCACAACATGTAAACATAAGTAAATTTAAACCAAATGCTTTATTCTAGTAAATTCACATCTGTTTATTACTTTCTGTATACATTAAGCAATGTACTATACATTTCAGCATGGAGTTATACTTTACACTCTAGTAAAGTAGTGAAAGTTTGTTAGAGTGTACATACATACAATTATCACAATTATTCGCGCCCTCTTAAAATTAATATTTCAAGACGGGCGCACAAGTGCATATCGGATTACAGTTTTCATTGATGCATATAGCTCGCATCAAAACTTTTTTGCATTTTCTCACGTACGTTTTTTCAAACGTCGTGAGAAAGCAATAAAAGGAATAAAAAAGCTTTTTGAAGCGATCGTGGGTACCTGGGGGCATCAAGTCCAAACCTCGGGGAGTCCGTTTTTCAAGCCCGTCGAGAATAGTTTCGCTTTAAAAAAAAAAAGGAAATCTCAGAGTTAAAAAAAAGTGAAATACAAAAATTAACAAATCTCTTCGAAACCTATTAAAGTGTTCGAAACCAATTAAGGTGAATCTGAAAAAGTTTAGAGATATAATAAAGTGAAATACACTAAATCTAGAAATCGGTGCTTCAAACTAATTAAGGTGAATCAGACCAAGTTTATTTTAAGAAGAAGTACAATACTAAAATTTTGGAATCTTGTTTGAATCAAATTAAAGTCACACTTATACCAATCAATGTCAAACAGATAATGTAAAAAAAATGAAAATTAAAGTGGAACTGTTAAAATCGGCTACTATTTAATAAAGAAAATTACATTTTTTTTTAATAATTGCTTTAAATTTTCACCCTTGGATCTCCCTCTTAACCTTAAAAGTGATGTGCTCTTCGCTTGGAGCACGGCACATCATAGTACACAACACCTTCGCAAGCGGAAGCGAGCTTCTCATCACCCCAATCCGGCAAGGCTCTGGTCTATTATGACTTAGGTACCTTGGCTCAGGCATTAAGGCACATGAATAAATACGTCGACCAAATAAATAATTTATGTAAACTTCTGGTTGAAACTAACCTAATTATGATTTGTAATAGTACAGTGGCGGAAATGAACCACTTAATGAGTGATATTTCACTTAAACATCGTCTGCTACAGAATAATAGTAGAAACAAACGTGGCCTATTCGACGCTATCGGGGTCATCAGTAAAACACTATTTGGAACCCTCAATGCAGAGGACGCCAAACAACGAACAACGAACAACACCTGTTGGCACTGATAAAAAATCAAACCTTTATACTTGAAACCACTGTTAACATCTTTAACAAGTCACAAACCACAATAAATAGACAAATGTCAGCATTAAATGCTAGATTTACGAAGATAACCACGATGTTTACTGAACTAATCAACGCAACTCACGACAACCGAGTGACCACCGAATTGGAATCACTCACCTCCTTAACAACACTGATTATGATTAGATACCAAAACGTGGTAAATACCTTTGTCTATTTGATCACGGATGTCCGGTATGGCAAGCCGCACCCGGCTATAGCTATAGCTATAGCTAAACACCCGAACAATTAGAGTCCATTCTTACTGCGATTCGTAAAGAGATCCCGAACGACATTCGTCTATCGAAGATTTTAAAAGAAAATAATCTCCTATCTTTGTACCGTATCAGCCATATGAGTACCTCAATCACTAAAGACAGAATAATATAAGAATTTAAAATTCCATTGCCATACCAAGAAAATTACCAACTACATAAAGTTTTGCCACAACCATCCGTATTTCAAGGAAAGCTCACATTCCTTAGCTTTACATACCAAAAACTTAAATTTCATTAATTGTAAATCTGCTTACAATTGATTTCTCACCGCTGCCCATCACAATTCTCATGAAATCATCTGCACTATGCAAGTAAACAAGATCATATTGCATGAGAATTGTGATAACAGAAGGCGCAGTGACAATTATTTTGTAGGTAGGTAAGCAAAATACATATATCTGATTTCATGTGACTATGGGAACAAAATAATTTAGATTTGTTGCTGACTTTGATATTTTTGGATTTACAGTAGATAATTTTGTATAAAAATGGGACTTTTCAAGAAAATAAATTATTAGTTGTTCGTCCGAAGTCGAGAGTTTTTATTTAGAGAATTTTCATCCATAAACGTGTTAAGGTTGAGTACCTTCAATACTTTACAACTGTTTTCTATTGAGGTTGAGTACCTCAATACACTTCGCCACTAGAACTACCGCTTTAAGGTTGAGTACCTTAAGGCACAAATCCTATTAAGGTTGAGCACCTTAATATACCACGTTAAGGAAGTCGCGGGCAAGCAAAAGAGCTTGATCGCAATATAAACACTCACCTTCATACAACCATCAATCAACTATCTTGTTATCGATTATAGCAAAGAACATTTCTATGAGCTAACTGCTGAAGAATTAGGAAACTGTGTCACAGAAGACCATGACCAATACTTGTGCCGTATGATGCACCCAATATTTAATATAAATTCCAATAACGATGTTTGCGAATTGGAACTCATAAGAAGGGAAAGCCATATACCTAAAACTTGCAATATAAGGCAATCTAATTACACGACAATATGGACCCAATTATGATAGCCAAACAAATGGCTCTATTCAACCATTGAAAACTTGACTATCGATGCCATATGCCAAGACAAAATATCACCCTACAGTATTTCTGGGGTGGGAATTATTGAGATCGCGGGTAATTGCTATTTACGCACCCAAGATTTAACTATACGTGGATACAATTCTAAAACAATTGAACTAAAAAAATTCTCTTGTCTTGTCAAGTTCTACCGGGTACACACATAATTTTACAAACACAGTAGCCCTAGTCAAATACGCGCCCAACGATGACTTGCAGGAAATATCCAAACAAATAAATATGCTAAAAAGCGAAGAAAAGGATCTACCACCTTTAGACAAGCATACAATTCATCACTATTCGCTTATATACTTACTACTAGCGATAATAATCGCGGTAGCAGCCTATAAACTATACAAACGCTTCATTGGCGAAACTCGTCACGAGATACCCAACATTTCTAAAATAAGATTAGAGGAAGGACAGGAACAGGGCGATCAACCTATTGTCTTTACTTACGCATCCGGTAATTGACTCAAATGAGGGAACAAAATCGAACACACGAGTAAGAAATATTTTTTGTTGAACGATTCGTTCTGAGGAAGGTACTCTTCAATTTTTCTTTTTTTGTAAAATTGAGTAATCATTTTAATTAGGATAAAAATGCTCTTGCTTTTATCAACGATAGACGCATAAAAAAAAATCTAACTAGATCTAGTACTTATCGTCTTTAATTTCTTTTAGCAAGTAAGGTATATTTTTTTTTTTGCATTCATGTAAGTACAATTAATCAAGTTCATTTTGTTTTAGCAACATAGGACCTTTTTCAAAAGTGCACTGAGAATAAAAGTACTTAGGATATATGTATGTATATATAAAAATATTGGAGAGAATATGGAATTTTCTAGATTAGAAAAAATTTATAAAAAAAAAAGAGAAGAGAAAAAAGAATATAATTTGTAATTTTTCTAGATGTAGTTAATAGTTAATAACTTAGTTAAGATATATTATACCTTTTGTTAAAAAAAAAAAATATATTTGCAGTCTGCTGACTTTTATATCATTTGTTCTTATACATCGAACACAATTTAGACACTAATGGTAACTTTTGTATTGCAAACGAACAAATTTTTTGTAAACGAGATTCGACCGGCTGAAAAAAAAGAGAAGAAATTTTATTTTAATAATAATAGAAACATGACGTCCTACACAAAAATTTGTAGCAGTATACTAGCTACGAGAAAATTTTCGTCCTTCAGACAAAAATTTTCTTTTTCTTAGGATGATAGTGCCTGTCCGACGCAGATCCCAACTCATTTTCTCACGATACAAAGTATCGTTTCTCAAGTGCGCAACGAGCACTTAAAAATTCTCTAATTCCTTTCCCAACGCAATAAATTTCAAATTTTATTTCGAAGAAAGCAATTTTTGTTTACTTCTACGCTCTCCACTTGTCGTTCACATTCTTGCGAGAATCAAATTACATCCTGTTGACCGATGTAGCGTCAATAATAATTTGCTGATAAGGCGCGATCGCGAGTCGAGTAAGATTTTAGGAATATACAGCGTCTACAGTGAGCACAGTCGGTCAAGCCTCGCGTTTTGTCCGAGAATTTAATTAAAAGTATTAAAATAAAGTTGTGCCTAATAAGGCAAAGTATGTAAATCGGAATTAAAACTAGGAAAAGTGTTAAAAATAAAGTTGTGCCAAATAAGGCAAAGTTGTAAAAAAAACGGAATTTCAAAATAAATTCGAAGATATTCGCGTGAAATCGTGTGTTTTTCTTTAATTTTTATTTTCAGATAATCCAAAGATTTGGGAGACTTGTATTTGACTGGACTCCACCTGCCCGTTCTTCACCCCGTAAGGCAAGCACGGCGGGAGGTTATAACAGTATGCTCTAATGTCCGAAGAGTATGTCACTTTGTAATACTGTCCAGATGAGTTTAACCCATTCAACGAAGTACAATTGTTCTGAAGACACTACAGGTAATTGAAAAAAATAAAACCAAAAATTGTGAGTATTCAAATATTTCGATGAAACACTAAAATCTTTATCGGTTGTAGGATATTCCAACCTGTTAATCGACGTATACTTCTTCATAGACACGGGCGGTAATTATAAAATGTAAGTGTTCGAATATTTCGAGGAAAACTAAAATTTTGCGTTAATTCCAGGCAATTTCTAATCTATTAAACGATGTACTTTTCGTGCTGAAAGCCGTCTTTTCGCAGTCTGAAGAATGCATTGGGGTTTGATGGTATTCGCTAGCTGATTCCAATGTTGAAAAATAGCGTGAATTTCCCAGTTGTTCCAATATGTCTTCAATTCTGGGTAGCGGAAATGCATCTCCGATGGTATTTTCGTTCAGTTTCCGAAAATCGACTACTATTCTCCATCGCATTTCACCTACATTGGGGCTGGTTTCTTAGGAACTACCAATAGGGGCGAATTCCAGGGGCTGCTACTTGGGTCAATAATGTGTTCATCTAACATTTTCTTTATTTGTTTGTTAATTCCATTTTGATGAATATCTGGCAGTATGTATGGTCTCTGATTAATAGGGGCTTGATCACACGTCATGGGAATGTTGTGAGAAGTAACGTTGTAATGAAGCGCCACTCATTAAGCGGCATTCATCACTTCCCCAAATCAATCAAGCGTTATCAAGATCAAATTAAATGAACGAAGACCCCATAATTCCAATGTACATACGTACCTACATATTTCTGAAAACATACATACGCCCATGCATATCCTTTCGTACGTACATACATACTCCAAAAGCATATGTACGTACATACATATCTATTGTCATACGAGTATTCCCGACAAATTACTTACAAAAAGTTATGTAACAATTTCTTCTTCAAAGCCATTAACTATTTCTCTCTGAAGAATACTCAAATTACAAAACATTAAAAACATTTTCTTTTTCAAGTAACAATGACTTGATCTTTTCAATTCATATCGATTGACAATAATTCCATCAGAATTATTGTCAACTCAGCATTTTTCCATTTTTAATACAATAGCGGCATTGCGCTGCATTGTTTACATGAAACAAACCCCTCAGCACGAGACCAATTCTAGCCATATAGAGGCACTGGGCTGTCCCTGACCTACCATACAACCAGTGCGCGCTTGCTTTAATTGCTTTTTTTCATATATTGGGAAATACGCGTAATGTGCCTAGCGTTTGACCCACAAATTGTGTTTTGTTGTTCTTCGTCTTTTTTGTTGTCACTCGCTTGCTCATATGTATATAGGAAATACTTTGAGCAATGAGTATGATGAAAAAACAATACTATGTGTAATATGCATGTAGTTTTGACCCCTTTTCTGGCGCTACATGAAGTTCCTGGTCATGTAAATTCTATTAGCCAATAGACGACTTTTAAAATTCTTATATGCAGGGGAATCGTTCAAAAATATTGCTTAGCCATACAATATTGATTTTCGCCGTTATGTATTGATGCAATATCGGTAGGCGTACCCAAAATTTCCTCGCACATTTAACTGGGGAAATAGTTAGAATAGTGCTAAGATTGCTAATACTCACTATATACTTTAACCCCACTATGAATAATTCAGCCTTTAGCTGATTATTCAAAATTTGGAACCAAAATTCCAAATAAAAATCCGATGCGTCGCTAGCCAGAGGCAGTCAGTTTTAATCAGTTTTTGAAAAGGAACCAAGTGACCCCCGACCCACGGTAAGGTCTCTTGTTCCCTAATAAGCTATAATAAGCTACATATAAGAAAAAGCAAAGTGTAATGTTATAACAAAGAAGTGAAAAATACAAGTTAACGCTGAAAAGTGATTTTTAATGGTAAAAGAGAGTTTTTTGAAAACAGGGCTGGTGAACTTCTTAATTTAAAGCACTCCCAGTCCTTGCTGTAATAATTGCACAGCAACGTTAGAATATAGTAGTTTTTCTCCTGTCAAATGAAATATGTCATTATATGCTTCACGTAGTTCCTTTACCGCTTTTCTTTCCTCGGTATTATGTGTTTGGTCTAATGTTATTTCTTTTTCAACCCGCTGTTGTCTTTCTGAGATCTTTGAATCGTTTATATGTTTTTCTCCAACTTGTAAATATTGAAATTTCGTAACGATTCTAGCTTTGGTTCCACATTTGGTAAAATAATTTCTTTCTCATGTTTGTTGATCATACTAAGCCTTAATTTCCCTATTAGCTATAAAAACGCCAGGTATAATTTCCTGAGAGGGACATAACATTTCATCATCACAGCTCATTGCAAGTATTTCCAATACCATTTCTGATCGCGGAGGGATATGCGTCGCAGTGCTGTGTGAAGCTTTAGTGATTGTCTCGCTATGCTTCTGAGAAGCTGGTAAGCTTAAGGCTGTACGAACTGGATGGAAAGTATACAAGTATTGCTTATAGGAAAAAAGTAAACCACAAAAAAAAAACGAGTTATTTCCAGTTTTGGCGATTTTTTTTCCAATTATTCCTAATTTTTTTCAATTATTACGATTTTTTTTTTTCGATTTTTCCGGATTTTTTTCCACTTGCTCCGAATTTTTTTTTTCAATTGTCCAAATTTGTTCCAATTCTTCCGAATTTTTTTATTTCAATTGTTCCGAATTTTTTTCAATTATTGCGATTTTTTCCCCAAAAAAAAATTAATTAATTTCTTGACACGGCAGTATGTATATATGTATGTACCTCCCCCGTGGACAGTTACTTCCTCCCACATTTGAATCATCCTTCAATCTTGATTCAATTTCGGAACGTCGGAACAAATTGCTATCAAAATGAGCTTATCGCCCTCAGCAAAATGATTTAAACAGCACCATTCACAAAATAACGGAGTAATAATAGTTGAAATAGAAGAATTTACCAATTATTACGACTTATTTGCGATGTGTACGGTTTTTCCGAATTAAAAAAAAAAAAAATAGGTATATACATATATATTTATTGTTAGGCAGTATGTATGTGGGATCCAAACCAAAAATAATCTGGACTCCAAACCAGCCGAGTACATACAAATTAGCTACCTGGCAACTCTATGCTACACGATGATGACAGCAGAATGATCGAACACTCTCGACGGCAGGACAGGCAGTCTTTTTTCGCACGTTGAACACACCGAGTGGCCTACGTCAGTATATTCACTTTAAAGCGCTTATAATTAGTTTATAGTAGAAATAAAGTTATTAAAGTTATTAGTTTATACTTAAAACCAAGAGGGGATTTTTTCAATTACATTAACCTCAATCCCACATGGGGGCTTAACCTAAAATTTAATCGCGATATGAAGATCAAGAGGCACTCGGTGTGAAATATTCAAGCCAGCTGCATCAGGAAAACCTGGTTAAAGTTAAACAAGAAGATATATAGTGTAGCACATTGAATAAATAACTAATAAGGAAACGGCATAGCGGGAGAAAACCTAAGCCACTCGGTGAAATGTATTAGTGTGCTATGTTTGTATTCGTTTCGTCATAGCAGTAGTGAAACCGTGAAATTTTGAAGGGGGACATTTTTTATAATCCAAGTTGCTATGTAAAATAAACAAATTTTTGGCGCCCTTTTATCTTCAGATAATATTACTTGGCGTTGCGTATGTTTATTTAAGTTATGATCATTATTTAAGTTATTTAAGAATTTTCAAATAAGTGACCAGCCCTCTTGTCCTTTCTCCCCCCGCTCCATTGGTTTGACTGTCATTGAATTGCCTACTCACGTAGGGTGTACTCGCACGAAACCCCGCTTCCTTATTAGTTATTTATTCAATGGTGTAGCAGCAAAAAAGGGTACATGAAGTAAGGAGCGAATAATAAGGAAAAGAGGATACAGGAAAATTAAAGGAAGAATTTTCATTTGCCAAGTTAACCGCACATGAGAACGATAAGCGTGTTAATTTCATTTAGTGTTAGTGGCCAACGAAGAAACGGCGAGAAGACCCAAAAAATTTTAGTAGTGCACACACACGCATATACTGTATATCAAACTCAGTTAAGGGGGGGGTAAGGTATTTTTGTCTATTTTTTTTGCGTTTTTTTTTTATTTTGTCATTTGAATGTCCAACATGTCAAGATTATTGTATTAAAATTTGAAGTCGATTGGAGTAGAACTACCGTAGATATGGAGTTGTAAGTCTCCGTCCCTCCGATCCGGTTTAGAACTGCAGAGAACAGCTACCTGACAGCGCAGCGGGAATTCCGAGCAGCTGCTTCGTTCTCTTTGTTTAACCCCCCGCCGGCGCCACCACCAACCACCTCAACCCCCCCCCCCGCCGACCACGCGGCCACACCACCCTCCGACCGCCCCCCCCCCTCCGACCACCACCCCCACCCGACCCCCGCATTCCTTTCTTAGTTGAAGGGTCTACATATGTATTTAGATGGTTGTACCTGTGTCTTGTAGAAATTCTGTGTATAAAGTTCACTGTGGAAGTAACGTTCTACCGAACAGATGTACACGTGCAATGTAGTTTTGTTTTAGTTTTCGCTGTCATTTTGCAATTATTATTAGTAAAATGCCAAAAAAGGTTAGCAGAGAAGATAGGAAGAGCACCAGTTCGAAGTTAAATAAACCTAAAACCATAGTACCGCCACATAAACGCAAGAAAGAGTATGTCGAAATCGAAACAAACACTGCGTCGGCAAAAAAAATAAAAATGAACACTTGTGGAGACGTGGCGGAGGATTTTGAAAAACATTATAGAATCGTGGATTTCTTGCTCGTTTTTTCGACCATTTCTACTTTAGTGAAGTGTGTAAAGTGTGATGGAAAAATTAAATTTCAATCATGCAAAAAGGAAGGTCTTGCATTCAACATCAAAATTACATGTGAAAAATGTAAAAATCCTCGCTTTGTTCCATCTGCTGAAAGAATTCAATCTGGTGTATATGAAATCAATTATCGATTTAGTTTTGTGATGCGAGTCTTAGGCTTAGGATTAGCTGGATGTAATAAGTTTTGCGGCCTAATGGATTTGTCGAGTAGCTTCCTATCAAGACCAACGTATAGTTCATACTTAAAAAAAATGTGTTCAAGTATACAAAATGTTGCGAGTAAATTTTTTTATTCTGCTATGGAAGAAGAGAAAAACGAAACGTGTGAAGCAAATAATATAGAAGATACATCAGAGTTGACCGTATCAGGTGACGGAACTTGGAAGAAACGAGGATTTTCTTCCTTATATGGCGTGGCTTCTTTGATCGGGTATTATACCGGAAAAGTCATCGATATTTGTGTGAAAAGCGCTTATTGTCACGATTGCAAAACTTGGGAAAACAAACTCAATTCTGCACAGTATGAAGAGTGGTATGAAGCTCATGTGAATGAAGGAAAATGCCGCGCTAATCATATTGGACCGTCTGGGAACATGGAAGTCGATGCAATTAAAATTATGTTTGGACGTTCAAAAGACAATGGAGTGAAGTATCGCAACTATATCGGAGACGGCGATTCAAAAACGTACACCGGTCTCGTTAATTGTAAACCTTATGGTGACGATTTTCTAATTAACAAAAAAGAATGTGTAGGACACGTTCAAAAGCGAATGGGTGCCCGTTTGCGAAATCTTGTGAAAACTAGTGTAGAAGAAAGAACAACTGTGGCCGGAAAAAAAGTAAAAAGAAAAACTCTTTCTGGCAAAGGTAACCTTACAGGGAAAATGATAGACAAACTAACTGTGTATTATGGTCTGGCCATTCGACGAAATCACCATTCTGTGGAGAAAATGCGGGATGCTATTTGGGCAACTTATTACCATTATAGCTCGACAAACGGGAATCCACAGCACCACAAATGTCCGAGCGGCGCAGACTCATGGTGCGAGTGGCAGAAAGCTGCAGCTGCAGAAGACCTCTCGTCATTCAAACACAGTTTTACTGCACTTCCAAGTAATGTTTTAGAAGCCATGAAACCTATTTATGAGGACTTGAGTAAGGACGCACTCCTGGAGCGATGTGTTGGAGGCTTCACTCAAAACAACAATGAAAGTTTAAACCAACTCATTTGGAAAATTACTCCAAAAATACTGAGTGGTACCTCCAACATTGTTGAAATTGCAGCTCATGTGGCAGCATGTACTTTTAATGAAGGCTGTTTTGCTCTGCTGGCCTTTATGCAAGATATGCATATTAAAATAGGGACAAGTTCTCATGAATGGGCGCGGGCAGTAGACAGCTTTCGAATAAGCAAAGCGGACCAAACAGCTGCGCAACAAAGCAAAGAAGGCAGAATTCGTCGTAGGCAAGATCAACAAGGTGCTCTAGACATCATAGCTGGAAGCTCTTTACTTTATGGGCCTGGCATTCATGACTCTGTGTAAGTATATAAAACAAAACTGACTCTCTTGGCTACTCAGAAACGAATATCATATTTATAAATGAATTTTTGTCTAAAGAAAAGAAGGCATTACTGTATATGGCAAAGCAGTTTAAGAAAGAAAACGAATTTAAGTACGTATGGGTTAAGAACTCCAAAATATATTTGAAAAAGGAAGACAACTCTAAGCCTCATATAATAACAAATGAATTGTGTCTGGATCGTATCAAGCGAAACCTTTTAAGCACTAGCCAATTTCAAACTATTAAGTGATGTCTTTGAATATTTATTACCAGAATGTCAGGGGATTGCGTTCAAAATCTGAAAATGTCCGTTTAGCCGCGATTGCAAATAATTTTGATATTATATGTCTTACCGAAACTTTCTTACAACCATATGTCTATAGTAGCGAGATTCTTGATGACAGGTACTCAATTTATAGAAGGGACAGAGATTTGAATTACACGGGTAACAGGGATGGTGGTGGATGCCTAATAGCTGTCAGATGTACCTATAATTCTTTTCGAGTGCAAGCTGTGGAGTCTGAACATGAAATGATTTGGGTAGTCATAAAGGAAAGGACTTTTACACTTCACATATGCTGTGTCTATTTACCTCCCCAAACCTCATACGATGTATACAATTCTTTATTATCGAGTATTAGTGATAAAATCTTGCAGCTACCCATAAATTCGAAAATCCTTTTCTTGGGAGATTTTAATTTCCCATACCTACGTTGGACTCTTAGTGCATCGGAAAATTGTATGCGTGTGTCTGAGGCTTATAGTCTTGCCTCTCAATCTCTTCTTAATAATATGGAGCTTTGTTGCCTGAAACAATACAATAATCAAGTCAACTTTAATAACAGACTCTTGGACCTTGTATGGACTAATATTCCATCATATAATATTGATATATCTACATCTATGTGTCCGCTCTCTAAGATTGACCCCCACCATCCTCCGCTCGACATACAATTGATATTGACACATCCGAAGACTGCCCGAGATTTATTTACCAAGGTTAGAAACTACCAAAGAGGTGATTATGATAGTCTCAATAATTTCTTATCCAATCGTGATTTGTCATCTATTCTCTCCCCTGATCTTGAGCTATCTTTTGAACGATTCTACGAGATCATATATCAAGGAATTAATCTATATGTACCTGCAGTTTGTAAACATAACCGCTTTCCGAAATGGTATTCCCGTCGGCTTATAAAACTACTCCAAGAAAAGGATAGATATAGACGTCTCTATAAAACCAATTCACACCCTGAAACTTATAATACCTTTTCTTACCTTAGGAAAATGTCAAAATTACTCTTAAAGGAATGTTACCGGAAATATGTTGAAAGCACAGAAAATTCCCTTCAAGGTAATCTTAGATCCTTCTGGGCATTTAGTAAAAATTTAAAACGATCTAATATCAATCCAAAAGAATTAACATATAATGACACCACCTCTTCTTCCCCCAAATCTGTAAGCGAAATGTTCTCAAATTACTTCAAATCAGTTTATGACGATAGGGATATAGCCCCGTCTACCTTTCAACAGAACCAATCGATCACTATTAAACTAGGTACCATCTCGCCTGAACATGTCCTTACAGTTTTGAAAGATCTAGATTGTAATAAAAACGCGGGCCCTGACGGCATCCCTAACATCGTCTTCAGAAAATGCGCTGTCAGTCTAGCAGAACCCCTTTGCAAATTATTCAATCTCTCAATAAATAACAAAATTTACCCTGCAACCCTCAAGAAATGTTTCGTTTTGCCTGTCTTCAAATCAGGTGACCCAAAACTCATTACTAATTACCGTCCCATCTCGATTTCCAATGCACTTGCACTCGTATGCGAAAAAGTTATATACAACCAACTGCTACCACTAATAAAACCATTCATCTCGGAACAGCAGCACGGATTTCTACCCGGTCGATCCACAGTCTCAAACTTAGCTCTATTTACGGACTCGATCGCCTGTGCCCTTGACGAAACTAAGCAGCTGGACTCTGTACATACGGACTTTAGTAAGGCTTTTGATAAAATAAACCATAAGCTATGCCTTTCCAAAATGGTTAGCTTAGGGCTTCATCCCGACACCGTATCCTGGTTCTCTTCCTACTTGTCCAAAAGAGAAAATGTCGTAGTCTTTAATGGTCAGGAATCTCCATTATTCCAACAAGTCTCCGGTGTACCCCAAGGCACAATACTTGGACCATTGATATTTCTTATCTATATTAATGACTTGCCTTCTCTCCTTTCATCTAACTGCTTATTATATGCAGACGATGCGAAACTATATAGAGTTATTAACAATGTTACCGACTGCGTCCTCCTTCAAAAGGATATTCTTCAACTAGAAAAGTGGAGTTTAGAGAACTGCATTGAAATTAATGTCAGCAAGTGCAAATTTATATCTTTTTACCGCAAAAGGGACTCTATCTCCTTCGATTATAGAATCCATAATATATCTTTGACTCGTGTTGATGAATTAAATGACTTGGGAGTTATATTTGATCGAAAGCTTCTCTTTGCATCACACATAAATTTCATTACATCTAAAGCTTTCCGTCTAATGGGCTTCATTTTTCGTACCTGTCAGTCATTTAAGTGTGCGGCTTCATATACTACTCTTTTTAACTCCCTAGTAAGAAGCATTCTCGAGTATGCGAGCCAAGTATGGAATCCATTTTACTCCTCATATATATCACAGATCGAGGTCGTCCAGCGTAGATTCACCAGAATCACACTATTCAAGCTTGAAAACATGTCCATGGAATACCACGAGAGACTAACCAAATTCAACTTGTCTACACTTGAGAACCGAAGAGCCTTCCTGGATTCAATGTTCTTATATAAAATCCTTAATGATCAGATATCATGCCCATCTTTGCTTTCCCGTATAGACTTCCATATTCCGCCTCGGAACTCTAGACATAACACCCTTTTTAGATTGGCAACTAGTAGAACCAACATAAAAGATAAATCGCCCATCGTCAGAATGCAAAAGTCATACAACTCCAGATTTAATAATATAGACATTTTCAACACTGGTCCTCTGTCATTCAAAAGGTTGATTCTGCTTGAGATCGGACAATAAATATTGGCTTATTCCTTTTTCAAATATTGCTTTGCCCTTTCCGTTTATATTTATGCTTAACCCAGTTCTTAGTATGATATTGATGAATATTCTATTTTTATATTATTACTATTTTTATCGTTCTATAGTTCTTCCCATCTTTGATGCCTCTGTAGTCCAACTACAACTGTATTTTTCCTGCTCATTCTTAATTAACTATCTCATTTAGGTACACCTTTAAATGCGCACGCATTGTTCTGTTTTGCTGCTATCCTACTGAATTTCAGCCCTTTAGTGTGGTATTTTGAATTTATTTTGAACTTATTTTGTATGTATGCTTCTAATTTTGTAGTGAATATCCTATTGAATTATGTAACTAGCTGTAACATTGTAGCTTTGAATCTGCTGATTGTTTATATCTGTAATTATTTTATTGAAATTTAGTTCTGCAGTTGATGCAGTGGTTTTTGTCTCGTAAGTACCATATTTGAATTCTGGTTTGTAGTTCTATATTTCTAATCTGTAAATACTAGTTCTATTTTAACTGATTGATATTGAATAGCTCTGAATTTTTCCCTCAAATGTACTTATATTGATCAATTTTGTAGCTAGTCTATTGAATTGTACTTTTGTAGTATTTGGTTGTAAGTTTGGTTATGCACTACTAGCTCTTAAGTTATTGTATCACTTGTATTATTTTCTTCTTCTTGATTTAGCTTGTAAAACCATCCACTTGTTTGTATAGCTATAATGGTAGTATCGTAATAGGAGTGTAAAAACTCTGTAATGTACCATTTTTAATTGACCGAATAAATAAATAAATAAATAAAATTCCTTTATTGATGTTTAATTTTTGTGTAGAAATCTTTCAAACTTTAAACGCGTTTTTCTCACACATAGCATTTTTAAGGTCGGTGAACTCTCTACCTCAAAATCTACCACACCGATCCTTTTGAAATTTTACACACTCTTTCTACACATAAATTACGAGGTAACTCTGTCGAGTTTTTTTTTTTTTTTAATTTTTGGTTATTTTACAATAACAAAATTGCCGATTTTTTTAATGGAAAATCGGTATTTTGACTTCCAAGTGTAACCAAAAATTAAAAAATCAATAAAAAAAAAACTCGACAGCGTTACCTTAAGAAACTTATCAACTAATGAAATATTTTTGGTTTTTTGATTTCAGATAATCCAGTGATGAGTTATGCGGTTCACCGCAAAGTAACTTTTTTTTTTTGCGTCTGCGAAGACTTGCTGTCAATGGCTTATTTCTGCATAATTGTTAATAATAATTTTACATAATATTCCTCAAATATCCTTCTATTATATACTATTTACATAAATAAATATATATTAACTGTGTCGTCAAAAAAATTATCATAAATATGCCTTTTTTATACCGAATTAACCTTACCCCCCCCCCCTTAAGGGGAGAGTGTAGAGTTTTCTTTGCTCCGGCGAAGAGTGAGAAAGAATGTGAAAATATCGCATTTGAAATACAAATGCAAGCTTAGATAAACATCGAATGAAGTAAAGAGAGTAGCAGAACGACTTCGTACACTTTCGTCCAAGTAATGATGAGTACGCATAATAACAATTAGCGGACACTACAAATGCAAAGTATCGACATTTTAATTTCACGTGTGTTGTGTGACACTTAAATGAATTTCAGCATATATTTAGCGGCCAATACCCATTTATTATTTAACAAATAAGATACATTTTCTTATACCGATTTCCATTGATCAAGTTTTCTAGCAGAAGTGTTACACTTTTCTTGCAGTGTTACACCGAAATTGTTCCATTGACCTGCACTACTAGAAAAAGTGTACGTCAAATGAGTCTGGTGCTACACCGGAAAAATAGGCGGTGTTACACCGAAAAACGCACACATCTACATGAGAAATGTCACAACTGAATGTCATTGAGCATTACATATCAATCTTCAACTATTACTCTACCAAATTCATCCGCAATCACGCCAAAATCTTTTAAGTAACAATTTTCATAATTTTTACGTTATTCGTGATGTCATTTTTTGCAGAAAATTTCAATCTGACAAATTACACGGATATGAGCTACTATTACATTCTCATCGCGTCAAAAGTTGTTCCATTGAACTCGTTTTTTACTGATTGACGTGCACTTTTCTTAAAATATCAATGGAAATCGACATTAATGAAGTTTTTTTGTCAAAGATGACAGTGGTAATATATCCCCTTTAATAATATATTCAGAGGTATTAAGACGTTCAAACATGTTAGAAAAATAATTATTATAAAATATAAAATATTGCCCCATAAATAAAGAAAGATAAATCAAGATTTCGTAATTGTACAAAACGCATGTTAACATACTCTGATTTTTGTTTGGAAATGAATGCAAAATTTTGTGTAAATTTAATGTGAAGATGATGAGAAAATACAACTTAAACTGGACAGTCAAGCCACGCGTTTTACTCTATATTCCGAGTTGCTCTATCCAAGCAAAGGGAATAATAGCCCCAATTGGCGATTAAAGCCGGGGAAAACTAAGCAACTAATTGCGGCTCCGTAGCCATACATATATATATAGAGGCGAGTGAATTATTTTTAATTCCGTCAAGGTTTAAATTAATGAAAGTAATCATGAATTCGTTAGGTGAAGGCAATCTTACCACAATGGGCCGAATTATTTTGAAAAATATTTGTGAAGTAAGGATGTACATTCTGCAGCGCAATTTCGAGCATTAATCACAGAATTCCCCAATAAATTTATGGGGAGAAAGAGACCCAAGGTCACCATACCTTAACCCGTCAGAGTTCCAAATATGGGTACTTCAGTAACATAAAACCGCAGAATCATTAAAACCACATTTGGGGGCTCAACCGGGATGGATTTCGGTGACAGGGGCTATTAAAAAATAAACGCAATAAAATTCTGATGGTTTAAAAAGATAAGTGCAGCTCGCTTTGGCTAAAAAAGAAAAACGAACGAAAAGAAGTACCAATTCGCATTGAAGAAAATCAGAACGCTGTACCACCGTTACTACCATCACGAGGCAAGACAACGGTGAACGAAGCCAGCAGCAGCGGCATATGCAGCAGCTTAATACAAGAAAAAAAAATAGGTGACGTCATATGCTCGTGTTATGACTAGCAAACAGACACAGCAGCATTGAATTTTTGTATAGAGGTGAATTAGTTGTAGCAACAGTTCAATCAGAGGCAAGTGGCAATACAGCTGAGGTGAAATTGTTAACGAATGGTTGAGTGCTGTCACTGTGTAATAGGAAAGAGGCAAGTACAAATAAGTTATTTTGGCTTTTGCAATTGCATGCTGGTAATGAACAACTGATAAATATGCCACGAAAATGCGTGATAATTTTATGATGAGCGGAGAAATCGTTACTTCATAAATTGAAGGCATTCTTCGAAATAAGCTGTTATTGGCGACTTATGCTCCGAATTGAATTTTGGTTATATTTGGCATTATATTTCGGTTGATTTTTAACTAGTCTATATTTCATTTAGATTTCGTCATCACACGATCACGTGAAATTAATGTCAATATTTCTTTTAAAAAGCAAATACAGTAATTAAGAAATATTTCAAATTATAATCTTATTTTTTTTTGCCGTAAGGGAACGATTACAAGCTTAATTTAGTTAATTAAAAAGAAAACATTTGAAGCAATAAAGAGAGCCTTGATTATTGATTAATTAGCTCGTATTTAACTTGGTCAATATTGCCGAATCTCCCTGGGTGTGTTGATGAGACAGATTTATGGGGTAAAAATGTAAAAGAAATCGTTTAGTGAGGTTGCAGCACTATGATGTCACAAAGGAAAGCTAAAAATTCCCCTAGTGAAAGTATAGAGGAGCATAATAATGCATCAGAAACGGTTATTGATCAAACGTCATCATATGAAGCAATGATTCAGGAATTAGGAAATGCTCTAAAGGAAAAAGATGATACGATATTGATCATGCAAGATCAGTTGAAGAGAAATCGAAAGTTAAGGCAGGAAGTCGCTGATCTGCAAAATATGCGCGATAAAGGTGAAACCTATAATTCCTTTTCTTATTCAGATGTTGAAAATTCTATGAATAAATTTAGCGGTAGGGATAATTATCACATATCAGCATGGGTTAAAGATTTTGAAACGGCAGCTTTGGTATTTAATTGGAATGAACTTCAAAAAATTGTTTTCGCGAAGAGGTTGTTACCGGAACCGCCAAGTTTGCTTTAAGAACACAAGAAGGTCTCGATTCTTGGAATAAGCTTAAAGATTTTTTAATTAATGAATTTAGTCCTAGCGTGAATAGTGCCTATCTTCATGCTGAGCTCAGTAGGCGTAGAAGTTACCAGGTGAATCATTTCATGATTATTTCCTAGGTGACGGTTGGTAAAAGGACAACTCAACTTTTGAAAAATGCAAATATAAAATTTTTATTTCAAATATATATAACGCTTAAAGCTAATATCACAAATTGAGTTTATAAATTCAATGATCTTAACCTATGTAAAATAATTTAACACTTAACAATAACCTAGCCAACTATAAAAATTCAAGATATTCAAAAATTCAAAAAAAAAACAAAAACATCCGCTCCGTCGCTTATGTATTCTATTCCCCTCTTTCTTTAATGCTGGAAGAAGAAAAAAATTTATCATTAATCATGTGTTGTTCATGGATTAATGCAAAAATAAAACTTTCTGTGCAGTATACTGACACGTGTAGGCACACAGGTGCGTGGGCTGCAATTAAGCAGAATTAGATTTCTGCAGTAGGAGTAAATTACTGCTTAGGTGGAAGATAGAAATATAGCAAAATTAAATTTCTGCAGTAGGAGTAAATTCCTACGTAGGTGAAGGATGGTACAGAAGTAAATTTCTGCAGTAGAGTAAATTCCTACGTAGGTGAAGGATGGATACAGAAGTGAATTTCTGCAGTAGGAGTGAATTCCTACTTAGGTGAAGGATGATGCAGAAGTAAATCTCTGCAGTAGAAGTAAATTCCTACTTGGATGCAAGCAAAATCGCGTTTTGGATAGTTAGGAAAAATCAGAGTAAATTCTGATGTGTTCAGATTAAATTCTGAACTGGGAATGGATAATTTCGCTGCTGCTTGCCGGCTGTTTATAGCCGCCGTGAATAGTTATGTCGTTGCTTCGTAATGTGTTGCCCTGCAGTAAATAATGCCCCGCAGGGACGCCAAGTGATAAATTAAGTGGAGACGGACGTTTGCTTCGAAATAATATAAATAAAAAAAATTAAAAAAGACCACGTTTTTCTAATAGACTAAAAGAATAAAATAATTTTATGATGAATGTTAAAACATATACAACTAAAAACGTGGGGCACAAACACTATATACAGTTGTATATATCCTGTTTACGCCCCATGTTTTAGTCGTACGTGTTTTAAAATTCATCATACAATTATTTTATTCTTTTTAGTCCATTAGAAAAAGTACTCTTTTAAATTTTTTATGTAAGAAATTATTTTTGTTTTGAAAATATTTCAATGTTTGTTTGCAATTGCGAGAAACACTAAAGGCTTAAACACAATGTGACGGTCATCAGAGTTCATCAGTGCTGACAAATGTCAAAATACGTTCATAACGAAAAATGTAGACACAATACAACGGTCATCAGAGTTTATCAGCTGTGAGAGGTGTACAAGCAAATAAAAGTATTCGGTGATTGGATTTATAATACGGTGCGAATTTATAGTGGAGACGATATTAAATAAAATAAATGTTTTCCCTTAATCGACTACGTCACTTTCGCATTTTATATGCGTTATATAAATTATATAAAAATGAAGTGCATGGGAAGAGAAAGCAAAGGCGAAAGTACTGGGTAAGGGAAATTAATTTGTCAAGAGATTCTAAAGGATATTTTGCTGCGACATATTTAAAAATGAAAGAGGTTGACCCAGAAGAATTCTTTAAAAACACCACAATGTCAATGACAATATATGACCTATTCGTGAACTTGATGAAAGAGTGCGTCTCAAAGCATTCACTTAGGCCACCAATTTCCTATGAATGTCGAATAGCACTAACTTTAACGTAAATAAATATATATTTACATTTAAAAAAATAAGAATTTATGAACTCAATTCATTCTAGATACCTTTTCCAAGGCGTATCAATCCAGTATTTAGCCTGGAGCTTTAAAATGGGCAAAAGTACTGTACGAGCGATAGTTCTTGATACATGTGAGCAAATTTGGAAAATTCTTGGGCCTATGTCAGTAGCCCCACCCATGACGATTACAAGCTTATTTCAGAAAACTTTGAACGATTGTGGGATATGCCCCATTGCATAGGAGCCCTGGATGGCAAGCATATTAATGTAATATGTCCATCAAAAAGCGGATCACAGTATTTTAATTATAAAAAGACATTTAGCATCGTTCTTATGGCAGCTTATGATGCTAATTACTGTTTTTCGCATATTGATGTGAGTAGCTTGGGAAGTCAAAGTGATGGAGGTAATTTATATACATTATTAACAAGAGCAGGTTTCCTTAAATAATATTTTCTTTTTCTTAGGCGTCCTCAGAAACTGTAAATTCGGATCCGAGTTTTTGAAAGGTCAGCTGCCAATTCCTCAAGACAGACATTTGCCCAAAACAAACAAAACGTTTCCGTATTTTTTTGTGGCAGACGCTGCCTTCCCTCTCAAAATAAACTTAATGCGCCCTTATCCTGGAAAGAATTTAAGCGCAAATCGATTAATATTTAATTACAGATTATCCCTAGCACGAAAAACTATTGCAAATGCTTTTGGCATTCTCGTTGCTCGCTGGAGATTACTTCGAACTACATTACATTGCAAGCCTATAAATGCGCAAAAAATTGTTTTAGCCTGTTTAGCTCTTCACAATTTCATTAAAATGAATCAGAGTACGTCAATCAATATTGTCCAGAAGGATATGCTGATTGGGAAAATTCACAACACGAGTGGGAGCCCGGGGCATGGAGAAATGAAGTTAAAATACAAAATATGACAGAACTCAATTCCTCCGCATCTAATCGGCCAAATCGGAATGCATATAATTTAAGAGAGGCCCTCGCACATTATTTTATGAATGAAGGATCTGTTTCCTTTCAATATAATAATATATAATGTTAACTACATTTATTGAAAATATATATATTCAAACAAAGAATTCCATTTACTTAACACACTCACAAAAATATATACATTAAAAAAAAAACTATAACAAAACAAAAAACTTCAACAGATTCAAAAACTAAAAGCTTCGGCACATTAAACATTAATTTCAACTTGCTTAATTAATTATTATAGGAATTGTGTTTTCCTTTTGTTGAAGACGCACTTTTTTCTTCAAATTAGTGACATATGTAAGAATATATAATCTTGCGTCTTCCTGAAGTTCCACAGGTAAGTCGTCCAGAAGTTTACCGATTGTTTGACTGAAGAGTTCATTAACTCCTATGTGGGCTTCATTTATCTCAACTCCACATTTTGTTAATATCGCATCAAACTTCTTTTCAATGTTGTCCTGTTTTTCTTTTTTGCTTTTTTTTTAATGTAGGTGAGCGGAGCTCTTCAACCTCAACCTGCTCGGTACTTACGGCGTCCTGAGTCTCTTCTGAAAAGAGGTCACTGTCGCTGCTTATTGTGGTGATTGTACTAAGGAATTCGGTGTTTCCTCGAGATCTGTTAAATTACAGTAATGCATTTGAGAGGAAAAATATACAATATTAATAATTACGTGCAAGTTGTAGGCACATCAGATAGAAAAGATAAATTCGGCATGAGCTCCCATTCAATATATAAGCTGACCCCACTTCCTGACGGCAAGTTTTTCTTTCTAAACTCCCTTGTGTATCGATCCCTGAGCACCTTCCACTTTTTCTGACACATCTCATCTAAAGATTTAATTATTTAAATAAACTCTACTTACAATGTAACAAATTCAGATATACCGGATACTCCTAATTTTTCACCGATTTCTTTCCACTTTTTGGATTGTTATGATGACACAAATACCATAGTGCCATCATAGCGTATCATCTCACGTGGCACCTAAATTATCAAAGTGCACATGGTGCACTTGAAATAATTTCATATTTCGTTCAAGCAAATCATAAATTATAAAAATTCGAGCAAACGAAATAATAAATTTTCATGCTCTTAAGAATACAAAATTCCAGCGACACAAGCAATCAGCAAAATCCACTTCGACGTTCTTACTAACGTCATCATAAATTTTCCTCCAAATTGCCTGACCGCTCTTCACACGGGCGCGATATCAGTTTACACTAGATATACTGCGTATATACATTTTCTGCTGATTACGCTGGCGTCGCGTCGCATGGGTACCACGAAGTCACGTCGCCAAGGAAAAGCAGAGTGGGTCTTAACATTTCGTAGCGGTCGGTTCGCGGTTGTAATTTGTCTCAATAGAAAACTTGTCCCTTACAGTAGTGTCGCATATAATACTTAAAATAATAATAATAATAATGAACGATTATAATTTAATAAAATAAATATACGAATAAAGTGATCTGCGTGTTTATTTAATTAATTTCAGCTCTTTCCAGCTCCCGCTTCCTCTTCTTCTCCTCAAAACGGAAAGCACGAAAGGCGGCTTGTAACAGGATTTTAATAGCGTATTTCTATAACTTCCACTTCTTTTGTCATAAAGACATTTTATATTTTTGATTTCTTCTATTAGTTGCTCTTCAAAACATAACTCAGGAGAGCCGTTCATTTTAAAGCTATTACACAATTTAAGAAAAACAGCAAACAGCAGTACAAGTTCAAAATTTAAGATAAACAGCAAATAGCAGTACAAGTTCACTTCGGTTCCAACTGCAAATTTCAAAACAAAACGTCAAAAAACGCTGAACTACGTCCATCAGAATAGGAATAATTCCTATTCTGATCACCGCTGATGGCCGTGCGTTGTGTTCAGAACAATTTGTTTCTGTGTATTTTATTCATTTTGACATTACTGAACTCTGATGACCGTCGCATTGTGTTTCCCGCTTAAGTTATACTTTGTTTCGTTGTCAAAATTTTGCAATTTAGATTTACTGTACTGCGAACACTTGTGCACACTAAACCATAGGCAAATACATATATTAAAATGAAATTGGCTGATTTTGCGTCAGCACCACTCATAATGCAGCAAACAATTTTACCTTCTAACAAATTTTGTCAAATTTTAAGCGCACAACCTTCACATGAAAAATTTCATTGGAAATAGCGATGAACAGCGACTGAAACTGTTTGGAGCGCGGCGATAGGCAAAGCTTCGCGCTTTGACTGGTGGTGAAAAATCATGTTTGAATGCATTTTTGCTTCGAGTCAATGTTTTGGTGGAATTACACATCTCTTTGTCAGTAGTGTGCTCGTGCTGTGTATTATACGGAAAGTTTGCCACGAATTGTCATCAATATATTAAATAATTATGAATGCGAGTTCCAATACTTATAAAAAGAGATCCGGCTGTGAGAATCGTAAGAGGAAAAAAGAAATGGAGGAAAAGCTAAAAAATTGCCTAAATTGGAAGTAAGTGACGTACAAATTGTGGCTGGTGTTTTTTATTGGTATAGTTTTTAACCCGGCATTTGTGTGGTGGTTTTGTTTTGCATGAACGGTGTAGTTCCCGTCGTAACGTTACGTTAAGATACAGAGAAAGCTGCAGAATCAGAAGTTAATACGAGGCAAGAAAAAGAATTGCATGATGATACTGTAAGACGAATTTGCTATTATTTACATTATGGACACCGTTCGTGATACAGTACGGCATAGATACACATTTTTTGTTCGATTAATTTCAGGAATTATGTGAGGAAGAATCAAGACAACAGAGTAGCGGGAAACCTTGTGAACTAGAATCGAAAACGACTCTAAAGCAGGAATCCTGTGTAAATATTGTTTTGAATTCGGATCGTGGATTACATCCGAGCGAAATCTCCGATGATTTGAAAAAGACCTTTTTATCATTGGAACCAAGCCAACCAAAAGGACCATTTTCAAAAAACGCTGATAACAGATCTTTCAGCGAAAAACAATATTGTATACTCACTAAAACTAACCAAAAAATTGAAAGATTTTGGTTATGCTACTCAAAAACGAACGATGCGGTGTATTGTGAACCTTGTTGGAATGATCCACATTTTCACCCTGCCTGGTGCGAAGCAAAAATTAATGATTAGCAAGGGTTGAGTAAAAACAATTTCTGTACATGAGAACAGCAAGTTATATATAAATGCGTGCATAACATATTCTCAGTGGAAAAATCTACACGATATTCAAAGTAAAATGAACAGTTCAATGATTCGTTGGAAGGAAATTTTTAAACGAACCCTAGACGTGATTGTAAGATTGTAATGTAGCGTTTAGGGGGCACCGCGAAAATTACAAAGCAATAGACTGTTAATCCGAAAATTTCTTAAATATAATTGATCCATTATCAAGATATGATTCGCTTTTTTGTAGCCATTTGGAAAATAAGGACATGAAAATGAAGTACTTGAGTCCACTAATTCAAACTGAACTAATTACAACAGTTGCAACACACGTAACGAATCAAATCGTAAACGAAATTGCGGGAGCTGCATTCTTTTCGATTATCGTTGATACGACTCAAGATATTTCTAAAACTGACCAGCTCTCATTCATTATTCGGTATGTTTCCGCGAATTTCAACTAAAATATTTGTATAAAAGAATATTTTTGGGATTCGTAGCAGTAAGGAAACATTCTGCTGCAGATTTCCAAAATGAGATTTCTGAGTTTTATCGTAAACATAATATTCCGTTGAATAAATGTCGCGGAGCCGTGGTTATGAGTGGAGAATATACAGGGTTACAATCTCGTATTAAAAAAATTTCTCCCAATGCTGAATTCGTACACTGCAGCTCTCACAATTTGAATTTAGTCTTACAAGATTTGATAAAAACGATTCCAGAGCTTTCAAAATTCTATACCCGTGTCAACCATATTTATGGGTACTTCAGTGAAAGTTTGCCGCGATGGGAAAATTTGATTCAAAATATTGCAGTAAATTCAAATTGTATTGTTAAGAGAACGCTGAAAAGGATGTGTTTTACTAGATGGTCGGTTCAGTATCATTCGGTGAATGGTCTGAAATGCAATTTTTCATCTGTAATGAACAGCTTATTTAAAATAATTCTCACTTCGAAGAAAAAACATGAAATTGAAGAAGCAACGAATATTCGAAAAAATTTGAACTCCTTCGAGTTCGTATTGTTGCTTGTTTTTCAAAGCAAAGTATTAAATTGCATTAATTTGGCTTTAAAAACTCTCCAAAGTCCTGATATCACTTTGGAAGAAGCGTGTGATTTGCTTGAAAGTGTTAGTTGTAATCTGTCGGCTTAACGCAATGATTTTTCTTCTATTTTGGAAGAAGCTGAAGTCATTGCTAAAAACTGTCAGATAGATATTTCTTTCGTTCAGAGCCAGCAACGTTTTATGATGAATTATCAGATGACTTTTAATTCAAGGAGCCCAGTGAAAACTTTCGCATAACTGTATTCAACGCGTCCTTGGATATACAGATAGCGTTTCGAGAGTATGCGGACGATCAAAAATAATTTTGTTTTTGAATCCTTTGAAATTGATCGGCTCAAGCGAACAAGAAATTGAAAAATCAGTTCAGAAATTATGTGATAAGTATGAAAATGATTTGTCCAATTGTTTTATTGATGAAATGATAAGTTTAAAATGTACTGTTTCGAAAGAGATTAAAAGCCGAAATCTCAAAACCATCCGTGATCTTGCTCAATTTTTATTAATAGATTATAAAATATTGGCTTCGAATTTACCGAATGTATGTATGTACAGCGCTTGTTTTGTATTTGACGTTACCTGTTACCTCTACTTCAGCAGAGCGTTCATTTTCATAACTCAAATTGATAAAAACGTATCTACGCAGTACTGTCCCAATCGCGTTTAAGCGGACTTGCTATTTTGAGCGTAGAACACGAATTGGCGAGTAAACTCGATTTGGACAACGTTGTGAAAGAATTTGCTAACGTCAAAAACCGCCGCGGTTTGCTCAGTTAGTAATAAGTTTTACTCTAAAAGTAACTAATAATAATGTTTATACGATTTGTATCACATTCATGCATAAATAAATGAATAATTTTAACGCATCCAATTGCTAATTTTCAGCTAATCCCAATCCCCCTCCATACACATATTAACCCTTCGTTTTCTTACGTTTTGATCATTAAAATGTTTTTTAATAGCAATATATTTATCTTAAAATTTTATCATTTTTACAACAAAAAATTACTTTATACAGTATTTATTAAACGTTTCAATTAAAAAACGCTTACGAGTGAAATTTTTTACCAAAATGTTAATACGAAGGTTCAAGACGGGTGAAAAATAGCAGGGCGCTTTCAAAAATCTGCGGGGGGCGCTCTTACTCTTAGTTACGCCACTGTTGCCCTGGCAACGCTAATTTTGTTTTCGAATATGGGCAGCTGACTGACGTAATGCCATTTGCTGTCATTACGAAATGTAAATTATTGGATTGAAGTGAGGAAATGGTAAGTTTTATGATGTTTTAAGATTATTAATATGTAATATATTTTTCTTTTAATTTTCAGGTGGAAATGTGCATATATCAGCTATGAGTAGAATTTGAAGTGGAGTTTTGGGTTTTAAGCTGTTGTTCACGATGCTGCATGCGGAAATTGTGACGAAATGTTTAGATAAGTATTTCTTTAAGTTTTTTCCCCTTTTTTTAGAACTAGATACTTTATGTCTGTTCGCGTACTAGCTTGAAAGTACAAACTTGTAAAACTTTTTGTAAGTTTTTACTCGAAGGCGTTCGCGTACTCGAAAATTGAGAGAGAAATTGTTTACGTCACTTTTCCGCTCCGTGCCATTTATTACTTGATTTAGCTCGAGAAAAATCGTCGAGTAAAAAACTTCGAAAGTGTCAGTTTTGACAGATCGTCGCCGGTTTTCAGTTATTTTTCAAGTTTTTAGTTTTAAAAAATGGAAAAACTTGTTACTCCACCTCCAGTAGAAGTAGAATGTTCTACAAGAACATTTCAACGTATTCAAAGTTGTAAAGTAAATGTGTTTCTTGTACTATGTGCTAGGAAAATTTCACGTCGTTATTACATATCCCGAATATTTGCAAGTTTTTACTCGAAGCTGTTCGCGTACTTTATGAGTGTTACTCTCAATTTCTCTCTTTATCATGCATTTTGACGTTGTTCATGTTTTTAATTGAAGAAGTACACAAACAGACCTTTCGTGGTATCTTTTTGTTTTTCAGGAACAAATGTTGAGGAGGAACAATTTACACCGAGGGATTTCAAGTATTTGCTTAAAATGTAGGAGTTCAACGAGGGATTCAGAAATGTGTATGTGAACTAAACAATATAGAATGACTTTGATGCAATAATTTTGACCGAAACATGGCTTCATTCTAGTATTTTATTATCTGAATTTTTCGATGAAAAATACTATATGGTATTTAGCTGTAAAAACAGAATTTAAATCCATGCCTCTCAATCTTAATCAGGATGATGGTATTGTTGAGCAATTGGCCTTTAAGCTTAACTTCAATGGTCAAATGTACATCGTTATTTGTGTTAGCTATATTCCTCCATCAAGCTCATTCGAAGTTTACTAATCTCATGTGAATAACCTCACTTCTATTTTCTCCGATTTATCTAGACTTCAACCTTCCGCGTTTAAACTGGTAGTGGTCTGAAGATGAGAAGTTCCGGATGCCTACGGATGTATCACCACTATTTGAGTGCTTACTCGTGGATAGTCTTACAATGTGATTTAATTCAAATTAATCCTTTTTGTAACATATTAGGCAAATTTTTAGATCTAATTTTTATTAATCATGAATTAAAATTTTGCATTAAGGAGGTTCATATTCTTTATCTAAAATCGCTCTTCATCATAAACCGATTATTATTACCCCGTTTCGCTCCTTGATTGCGTTTTCGCAACATGAAGTTTGGACTGGCAGTCTTCTTAAATACATGAAATATGTTGCATACTTTTCTACTTGTTTGAAAGTGCAACATGTGGACTACTTTTAGGCGAAAAAATATTTTAGAAAAGTATTGGTAATCGGCAAAACAAAATTAAAACAAATGATTATGTTCAGCGTGTTTATGGCGAGTGCTTCAAAATAATTAAAATATTTAAGTTAAACAAACAATTTAAGTGAAATTTCTACATATTCCGCTAATATAAATAACAGTGCATATTTTGAGTGTAAATGTAAGTTTGTGTCATAAGCTAAATTCCGCTATTTTGCTGTGAAAAATAAATGTTGCGAAAACGCAACCGTGGTACCAAACGCTAACTTTTTTTCTCTATGTAGATGTCAAAACGGTATCTTACTCTTCAAGAAGCGGTCACGGAAATCGAAGTCTGGATAGATGAAAATCGAGATTTTTCTACTGCTGACATCATTATTTTACCTCCAGAGGAATATGGTGGGATCAGTAATGAAGAAATCCCTGAAGAAAATGATGGGGAGGGAGTTGTTGATAAGTACAAGTTCCCTCAGGATATAGCCGGGAATCTAGAAATAAATGCAGAGCATTCCGACTGGGATACTGATGATGAAATACCCCTTGTCAATTTCCAAAGCTCGATGTCATGTAACGTGCAACGAGATGCGAACTGGAAAGCAACGAACTGCGGTAATAAATTTAAGACTATTCCAGTCAATAACGAGTTTCAGGAAAGAGAGAAGCTCGAACGTTCCTTATTATATCAGCACACACCACTTGTTCTTTTCGAAAAATTTTTCACCGAGGAGGTATATAATCTAATTTTAGATAAGACAAATATATATGCTGCTCAGAAAAACAACCAATTTGTCCTTACACTCTCATATTTGAAAAGATTCCTTGGAATTTTGATGTTTTCTGGCCACCATATTGCTCCCCAGGAAAAACTTTACTGGTCTAACTCACCTGACTATGATTTCAAAGTAATAAGAAACGCGATGTCCAGGAGCATGTACTACAATATAAAGTCAAATATTCATCTTGCCAATAATGACCACATAGACCGAAATGATAAATTTTATAAAGTGAGGGAATACCTGAGTCTAATTTCCAATAATTGCACTAAGTTTGGAATATTTTCGCAGCTCTTATCGATTGATGAATCTATGTGGCCCTATCATGGTCGACATAGTGCCAAAATGTTTATAAAAGGGAAGCCCATTCGCTTTGGTTTGGTGCTTGGCATCGTCCACAAGATATTTATATAAATTTTTCCCATATAGCGGCAAAAATGAGGCATTTGACTCTTCCTTTGGAGTTCGCGAAAACGTCGTTAAGCATTTATTAAGTGTTGTTGAAAAGCCAGAATGTCATAAAGTTTATTTCGATAACTTTTTTATTTCGCAAAAGCTCTTAGCGAATTTACACTCAGGAGGATTTTTCGCTACAGGGACAGTTCGAGATACTAGAACAGGAAGGTGTCCACTTTCTAACCCGAAAATTTTCAAGAAAAAGAATAGAGGTGAGTTTGAAGCGGCCTTTGATGTAGATAATCAATGTCTTGGTCTTAGATGGAATGATAATTCAGTAGTTACTTTCCTGTCTGATTGTGACAATATTGAACCAATAACTACCGTGAAAAGGTTTTGTCAAAAGAACAAGAGCTTTGTAAATATATAGTGTCCTGCTTTAGTCAAGGCCTACAACAATGGAATGGGTGGAGTGGATTTATTCGACCGCTTTTTGTCGCAGTATAGAATCCACATAAAGGGGAAAAAACTGTGGTGGCCACTTTTCGCGAATTGCATTGATTTGGCGGTTTCCAATGCATGGTGCATTCACCGCATAGTTTCCCAAAGGCAAATATCACTGTTAGATTTTCGTCGACAGATTTGCATGCAGCTTTTATCAACTCCTGTGGAGGATAGCCGACCAAATTGTGAAGTAAATCGAGTTGTTGAATTAGCTACACCAAGTTGCAGCAGATTCTCACAAGCTCGACACGATATAGTGAAAATCGACGATGGCAAAAGAAAGCGATGTCGAGTATGTAAAAGCCAAACATTTTTCAAATGCAAAACGTGTTCAAGGAATGGGATTGATATACCTTTACACGTTAAATGTTCTCAAGAGTTTCATAAAAAGAAATAAAAATTGTATTTTTTTATATTATTTTGCGTACAAGTTTTTTTTTTCTACATTACCTTTTGTTTAATTAATAAAAACGTATTTTGGAGTTATTAGTGAATTGTTTTTTTTTTTTTTATATACTGTTTTGTACCACGGTTGCGTTTTCGCAACGTATCAGATCTTCTAAACCATTAGCTCAATGTTGATAAAATTTGTTATTTACATATATTTCACTAAATATATAAAACGCCAGAAGTTTGGTCAAAATCGTCCAACGGGAACTGTATGCGGAGCGAAACGGGTTAATTTGGATACATATTTGATTGCTGATTGACTGGTTAGTGAAATCTATACGTATAACTTTCGTAAAGATGATTTTGTTAAATTTAATGATTACATTAACTCGTTTAATTTGTGTGAAGTTATGCAAATGATCGCAGTTATACTTATATAGTAAGTTTCTGAAAATTATTCACGCTCGAATTGAAAGGGCTCATATTTACTGTGGGAACGCACACTAAAATTAAACAATTTAAACGTAAATTAAATCACTTTGCTTCAAAAAATTAGAGCAGGCATTCCCAATGATTTGCTGAGAATTTTAGTATAAAAAGCCTGTGAAGCAAAGGGATTGGGGTCAGTCGTATCTGATCACTGCACTGGAGTGCAACACATTAAATTGCATTCTTGACACCATAGTCGTAACCATTCAAACCATACTCATAATACAATAAATTACAGTTGAGAGCTACAGTACAATAAGCTGATTCTCTCTGAGAAGCACAGTACAATAAACTGATACTATCTATCCGATCCTAACCAACGGATTCACCACACCAACCACTTGTATGCTACATTAAAGCATACAAGAATCACATATATAAGTATAATAAACTGCAGTAAGGTTTATTATATTTGTATATCTCTGAACTACAGTAAAGTGCATACAACACCAGAACACCATAAGAGAAACCAGTATATTTTCCATATTAACCTTATCCTTTTCTCATTCCAGCACCTCCACCACCAGTAATAACATAATCTGAACCAAGTACATTAATTTTTTTTATTATTGTTGTTGTTTATTAAATTATTTTGTTCAGTATTCTTCGTTGCGGAAAAATAAAGCACATATTTAAAACTGTTTAATTGATCTATTGTTATTTATTGGACCGGCACCCCCTTTTTATTAGCTGTGGAGAGTACTCAAAAACACAACTTTACCGGTGCCGCTGGCGGCCAAATTCCTTTTTCATTCAAAATAAGTCCACACAATTCGATAAATGAGGCTCTTTGCATTCTTAAGTATTTGTAATCCAGCCTCATCACTTTTCTCCGTTTTTCTTTAACTAGAGCTACTAATAATAGAATTTCTTCATGGGAACTAGAGTACTTTTGGAAAAAAATCTGCCGCTCTCGGTGTGAACACTATATTTTACCGCGTGCCACCACGGCGTGCCGCGCCGTGCCGCTCTCGGTGTGACCAGGGCTTTAAGGTGCTACCATGTTTTGACACAGCGAAGATTCTAATCTGGCTGTGGCTGAGGCTGAAAAATAAAAGAAAATGAAGAAGAACGACGAAGTGAAAAGGCGGAAGAAAAAATCAAGAGGAGGAAAAGGAGGTAGCCATTTGCTTTTCTCTCGGAAGTGCTAGTGAAAGGAAAGAGGAGTGTAGTCGGGAATATCAAATTTAAAAGGTAAAAGTAAAGTTAATTTAAATCTAAAACAAAAAGGTTGCACGAAGAAAAAGGAAAACGTTAAGTTGAGCGAAACTAGCCTTAGTCGTTCGTTAAAGCCCTACCGAAGTGAGTGAATTACTCAAAGAAGATTGTTCGATCAGAAAGCCTAAGGAGCGCTAGCCCCCACAGCCTCTAGTCCATCACACTGTAAGGGACGGAACAACATCAGGAGAAATTAATAAAAATAAAATAATAAATACGCGGAGAATCCTGGACTATTTCACGCAAGCAGCTCAAGACATAACCTATAATACGAACGGCAAGTATGATTTGTAAAATAATATAAATTTCAAACCAGCACCTCAGGATTGGTGCAGCTTAATCATCCGTCGAGGTGATATACAGCACGCAAGTAAACACGCTTTCACAAGAGCCCTTTATTATTCAGAAAGGATGAGAGTAATTTGTAGCGACAGGACGGCAACATCTCAGTACAAATAATAAATTTGGTTAACGATAGGCACACAAGGTCAATTAATTTCAAAAAAAAGGAAAAAGAATCACAGTATACAACAAAAGCAGTACCCAGCTTACCTGGCGCGAAGTGGCCAACTTTCGTACACGGGCCGTTATATGTGGTGAGGATTCCCTTTCATGCAGACTGGCATTTCATGGGAACAAGGCATCTGATATTCGCAGTAGTTTGAACTAAAACAAGCCATATATTTTGGAAGTTGTTAATTTATAGAAAGTAAGGTGGCAAAATAAATTAATGTAGTTTCGATTTAGTTAAGACAGTTAAAACGAAAACATTTTTTTCACGTGTTCACATACCGTATTCGACTTGTGAAATCATGGAGCATTTTGGGATTCAGGATTCAGAATCAAAGAAGCTCGTGCTTAGTACGTCTGCCAGTAAGCAAGAGTAAGTGGTGTAAAGGTCCATTCTGGACTGGATGTGTTGCCTCGTTGTCTTGTATAGGCACGATGAATTTTTTTATGGTTTGGGACCTCCGGTAGGTTTTGGTTAACCCCCCCCCCCCCCCCACATAACTATTACACACTAGTCGGGTGCTAGCGTGCTGCCTTGCGCTATCGCCGATCACGAAAGTGAGCTGTCAGCTCATACTGGCAGAATGGACTTCACGTCCAGTAGTGCAAGAAGAATTCAAGAACAATAACAGGTTTGCAAATTAATTATATCAACTGTTGGCCCTTTAAGATGCCTTGTTTTACAAAACGCCATACTAAAGAATTTGGGATGCCCACATTTTAAGAGCTTTACCATATACACTTCCCTAGTTAGATCTATAGAACAACATTAACTAACTGATATGAAAGATGTAGTCTTTGTCACTGACAGAGGATCTAATATGATTTCAGAATTAAAAGATTCCACCCGATTGAATTGAAAATGCTTTTACTTCCCACCCTGAACTCGTGAAATATTTCAGAAAATCAAAACTGCAACACAACCTACACGCTGCTTTAAAATCTTATAGTATAACTCATTGGGACTCCCACTATAATATGTTTCTATATATACACGACAATTGGATAAACATTTTGGGAATTCTGCTGGAGCAGAATTAGACATGTCGACTGTTGGCTTTCAATCAACTTCTCTTAATACAGCTGATTGCATTGTGCAACAAACATTGAGGTAGTACAGAGAAAAACTACAGGGGATCAATAGGTGATAGGTATTACGTGTACATCAAGATTCATTTTCTAAAAACCTGTCAGTCAAATTTAGAAGACTTAGCAGAGATAGCTGCTTTAAAGAGAACATTTTCTTAAACATTGAAAGGAAAAGGGTCCCCAATTTATCAATAGAGCCGAACGTAGCACTTTTCTTACATTCTCCAAACATTTACTATACAAAAATAGAGAAAAGCTTTCTTAGCAAACTATTTCTTGGTGTTGAAATCGCTGCATGAAATGCTGAAGGCCATGTAGGTACTTTTTGTTTCATTTTAAACAATCTTACGTATACAATACAAAAATGTTTTATTAAAAGTTCCAGGCCAATGCCACATATCTAGTAAATCGCTGCAGTGGTATGTTCGAAAAACTGTACGAGGGTACTAAACCTAAACTATCTCATAAACATAAGCGGAACAAAAAATTTATCAAAAGTAGGTGGATTTTTTGTTTGAATATTAGGCAAAATGTACATGAAACCCTTTATACATTGATGAAGTGGCAAATATTATGCTAGTAAGTATTTGACTACGAACACATTATATTATTTTTATTTTATATTTGATTTTTTTAAATGTAAATCTACCAAGTAACTTCTTAAAATGTGCCCACGCTCTGGGTGACGTTGGCACGGGTACTCCAATAAATAAATATATGTTAAATAAAAGAAGAAACCACTTACCCGCAATATGTAGTCATCGATAAGAAAAAAGAAAAGCTTTGCTGAAATCTTGATTTAACTTACTTTTGCTTGTTCTATTGTAGTTGATGAAGTAAACTAGTTTGTAGTTATAATTATGACCACATTAAGTGTTCTGGCGGAAACTTTTAGTAACGGAGGAAGACGATTTGTGCAAGTACATTAATTTCCTCCATAAGCATTGGATATATAGAACTGTATTGCAGGTGTTCCATAGTTTAATGAATTGTTTTCTTTCGCCTGAACCAAATTTAATTTAATGTGCAAAAAATACGGATTAGTTATATCACAGAATTCACTAAAAAGCCTTTATTGAAGCCAATCTAACATTCGCACCGATGCACTAAGAAAATTTTCGGAAATTGGAATGTTTTGCACTGCTATAAGGGACCGTTTGCAAATCGCGGATGTTGTATGTGAGAAACTATGTACAATTTGTTAAACAAGCTTAAGCTTCTTTTAATTTTTGTTCATTCTTCACAAACATCTGTTATTCTGTTCAGTGTACGAGAGAAGAACTACAGCGGCCCGTTCTGATATGAACATCTTGTTCAATAACAAAACTATTGGTTTTTCAGCATTTTAATATGAAATATCGAAAAACACCACACCGACCGGCACTTATGAATCAAAATTCTCAGCTGTTTGCCCTCAACTCTCCACAAGTCGCGAAATTCAAGCATTTTACTTCAAAAGTAAATTGATATTACCATGCAATTAGATCTATTCAACTTTTTAACAAACGCTAATTTAAATTCATAATTAAATTAAACCGAAATAACCACACTTTTTAAAATTTGTATATTATCTTTTATAGAAATATGATTGCCGAATTCTAACCTATTTCCTGCTGTTTTGTTTACATCCCAAATAGTATATTTGTGGGTCCATCTGACAGTACATAGAGATAAAATGTGGATCGTGGATTGTGGACGAAAAGAAAAAGAATAAATTTCTGTTTAATCCACGATTTTCTAAATACGCTACCTTCCGGTAGATGGAAATGGAGACGTTTAATTCCCTGGAAAAATTAGATTAAATAAATGGTACCCAAAGAATATAGAATACAATTTATTCCCATTACGAACTATGTTCCCCTATTAGGTGACGTTTTATTGTGAAATGTATAGGAAAGTAATTCACAGAGAACACAACACAATACTCTCTCTCCTCTCTCTGCTTTCCTATAAAAATGTAAATACATTATTCACAGAATTACGTTGCAGGCTATAAGCTGCAATGAGTCAAAATTTTAATGAGAATATTTGTCTTTTATATACCTTGAATAGTACCAAACTTGAATAACGAGCCTGTTTATATTCCCTGTCGAACACACCGTTGGGGCCTACCCAAGGCATATAGAATACAAGTTATTTCCATTAAAATTTTGGCTCATGTTCTGTGACGTAATTTCTTGACTATTGTATATGCATTTCTATAGTATCCTGCTTTCCTATACATTTTCACGATATTCGTAACTAATGGCGGAACATGGTTCGTAATGGGAATAACTTGTATTCTATACACCTGATGGGCTTCCCCAAAACCCTCGAGAATACTTCCCAAGCCGTGAAACAGAAATCTATATGTGTGCATTCGGAGTCCGTTTTCTAAAATGTTCTATATTGATACTTATAGAAAAATGCTAAACATTGGCTTTATGTATGCCACAGAGCCTTAACTACTATCCATATAGGAAAATAGTCTTCCAGTAACTTACAGCTTGATTCCTTATCTTCCCAAAGGCTACACTTCCTATATACCTTACTTAACAAAATAATAAAATAGTTTTGATTACAAAGTAACCTTACCATTTAACGCCCAATACCTCTCAGCTGAGTGATAATTGCATGTGTGTATGTGCAGCCGGAGTCCGAATCTAGGCAGCATTGAATAAATAACTAATAAGGAAACGGCATATCAGGTTAAAACCTAAGCCACTCGGCGAAATGTATTAGTGTGCTGTGTTTGTATTCGTTTCGTCATTGCAGTAGTGAAACCTTGAAATTTTGAAGGGGGACATTTTTTATAATCCAAATTGCTATGTAAAATAGACAAATTTTTGGTGCCCCATTATCTTCAGACAATATTCCTTGGCGTTGCCTATGATAATTTAAGTGACTTGTCAGCAGAATTTTCAAATAAGTGACCAGCCCTCTTGTCATTTCTCTCCCCGCTCCATGGATTTGGCTGTCATTAAATTGCCTACTCACGTACACTGTATTCGCACGAAACCCCGCTTCCTTTAAGGAAGTTCCTTATTAGTTATTTATTCAATGGTAGGCAGCTACATTCGAAATCATCAGCCCACGGCATGTCATGACGGCACAGCGACATTACAATGATTACTAGCTGAGAATATTTGTTTGAGAAATCGTAGTCATTTGGTTAAGATTAATTTTTTTAAATAATTTTGTTAGGAAAGGTATAAAAGTTTTATTACGGTTCAGAAGATAAGAAAGCAAGCTTAAAATTATCACAACACCATTTTTCTGTATGAACAGTAGTTTAAGGCGGAGGAGCTTATCAAATCAAACTTTTGTCAGTTTTACATAAGAACACTGCAAATATTTTAGAATGTAAGGGCTCCGTTGGCCTCGCATGTGGTAGGGAGGGAGTCTGTTTCATGGCTTGTGAAGTATTCTCGAGGGTTTTGGCTTCCCACATAACAAGTTTTTAGGGAAGGAAGGAATTTCCTTCCCTTGTGGTTAGACATATCAGCACAAAATGTTGCTCCGCGGTAGTTCCTTATATGATTACCGAAATTAATTGCGTGAGTGTTCAATTAAGTTACAGTTTTTGATATAATGAATAACTGTATTACAAGTTCACAGCATGAAGTGTTTATTAAGGGCAGGGTAAGGTATTAAAAATTTTTTTATTGCTTTTTTTTTTTTATATTTTTAACTGAATGCATAATATCTCAAGAATATTGTGTCAAAGTTTCAAGTCGATTGGAGCAAAATTGACGAAATTGTGAGTATTTTTATACCTGACGGATTTTTATACCTACCCGACCTGGCAGATGGTTCGCACTCTATACAATACCCGATCTTACCCTCCAGTTTTATTTCTAGAAATTTCAACACAAGTACAAACGTGCTTATACCTGTACTGTATATTTTGTCAGCGAAGAGTATAAAATTGAGTCTAGCAGTGAATGTTCTATCGAGCAGACGTACACGCGCGTTTTTATACCAGGTTTTTTAGTGTTCGAAACTTTAAAGCGATTTCCCCACAACTCACGTTTTCAAAGTCGGTGCCCCTCATAACTGCAAAACTACTGCACCGATCCTTTTGAAATTTTGAACACTATTTCTGTACATAATTTACGAGGTAACGCTGGAGAGTTTTTTTCAAATTTGTTAATAATTTTTATTTTACAACAACAAATTAGACGATTTTTTCGCAAAAAATCGCGTTTTTCCCTTCAAAGTGTTCCAAAAAAGTTAAAAATTGAAATTTCGAAAAACCCTCCCAGCGTTACCTGGAGAAAACTATTATCTAACGAAAGAACTTTGATTTTTTGAATTCATATAATCCAGCACCAAGTTATGAGGGGCACCGCAATTCTACTTTTTTTCGAGACACGTCCGAACAATTGCTGCCATTGCCGTATTTTTAAATATTTCTTCGTGAAAATTTTATACAATATTCTTCGAATGTCATACTTTAATGTTCCATTAATTTTAATAATGATATTTTTACTATGTCGTCACAAAAAATTCACATGCCTTTTTTTGTACGAATTAACCTTACCCTGCCCTTAAATTATTATCACCTCAAATCGCAGGTAAACATCTATACAGCCGTCTGATCAGATATTTCAGATGTTTCGCAATTCCAAAATGGCCGGAGCCAGTTTGCTTGCAGTAGTATTAGTATGCTATCCATACTCCCGATCAAAACTAGGTAGGACGGAATCTTTCCTACCCCCGAATACATAACACCAGTAAAAACTGCCTAAAAACTTCAGCGTGTGGACTATCGCTTAGAATGATCGAGATGGACGATACAGAGAATATAAGCTATTCTCATTATATCTAAACACAAGAGCTGTGGCGATTTCCGTCTGCTAATATATGTACATTCCTATTGAAAAGACAGAGAGAGGAGTGAGAGTGTTGCGTTGACTGTACCATGCTTTCTTATACAATAGAAGACATTTCGTCTACTAATGGTGGAACGTAGCTCGTAATTGGAATTAGTTGTATTCTCTGTACCATGCGTAACCCGGAGATTACACGAGTGAGTAAAATTGATAGCGTTTGACACTTACACAGGCTCGCGTTAGCCCCTATTGACTACTCTTTTTTACGGACTAGTCTGTACTGCCAAGATTTCTGACCTGTCAGTACAGACTAGTCAATAAACTAAATTAAGTTGGCAATTGAAAATAAAAGGTAGATACTAATGGAAATTTGTGTTTATATTTCTAATCTTCTCTCTTTTGAGTGGGAAATGACTTTAACGTAAATTTTAATCTTTATTTTGTAGAGAAACATGATGGATTAAGGAGGAAACCGTTAGATATGCATATAGAAGAGGAATGTCTACACCGCTTGACGACATTTTATCATGAACTGACTAGACAATTGATCGAAAGCAAATCGTTTTTTATCTGAAAAATTGACATACAAAATCAGTACTGTCCGTCAGCTCTATTGACTCGTGTAATGTCGCCTAAGATGCAACTTTTAATGATAGGGGAGAGGAAAAAATCTGAAAAAATCCTACCCTCTGAAATGGTCGTAGCGCACTGCATGTAGTATTAGCCATAGCCCATACAGGGGAGGATATTGGAACTTTTTACTGCCTAGAAATATTCGGGGTGGAGGGGGGGGGGGGGAGGGGAGGAGGACGAAATATGCCGAAATGCCAAGTTTCGATCGGGAGTACGGGCAGCATACCAATTCTATAGCAAACCGGTCATTTTGAAATTGCGAAATTTCTGAAATTTTTCTTCGAACGGCTGTACAGATGTTTATTGGCGATTTGAGGTGAGTGAGGTGAGTGTTTTCTTCCTTCATTGTAGCTGTAATGTGGGAAAATGCGCTAGATTTAGCATATAATTTAAGTATGGAGCTCCGCTGTGCATCTGCTGATTTGAAAAATAAGAAGAAGAAATGCAAAGCAGAAAGTTGTCAAAATAGTTTTTATTAAAATGTTTTTTTCATTTCTCGATTGTTAAATGTTGTGTGTTGTGAATTTGTGATACATTTATTGTTTATATCAAAAACTGTGACCTAATTGAACACACACACAATTAATTTCGGTAATTGTAACGAAGTTACAAATTAGAATTTAAATTCTTAAATACCCGTTAATGCATGCCGTATAATAGCAAGTAGTGCTTAACCCGATTGACTGATTGATTTGTGTCCACTAAATCACTTAAATGCTCCGATATAAACAAACCCGCTTGACGTTGGATAATTGATGGTAACTCAGGATGCCTGAGATGTCAATCGTCACATGGAATCATCAGAACGGTAACACTTTTCGGCCTATAAAGGGCGAGCTGATGGCGTGGATAAATCAGTCGATCATCAAGCTTGGACTGGCTAAGGTACTTTACTGAACTTAAGCTGCGAAGAAGTAATCGAATCACATTCCTACCGAATGTGAGTTTGTCCGCATTTGAGATTGCCTATCAAATCCTGAAGTTAGAATTGCTTCTTTCCAACCGAATGTGAGTTTGTCCGCATTTGAGATTACCCGTCTTCCTCTGTATTTAGAAAACCTATTTCCAACCGAATGTGAGATTGTCCGCATTTGAGATTACCCGTCTTCCTCCATATTTAGAAAACCTATTTCCGACCGAATGTGAGATTGTCCGCATTTGAGATTACCCATCTTCCTCCATATTTAGAAAACCTATTTCCGACCGAATGTGAGATTGTCCGCATTTGAGATTACCCATCTTCCTCCATATTTAGAAAACCTATTTCCGACCGAATGTGAGATTGTCCGCATTTGAGATTACCCGTCTTCCTCCATATTTAGAAAACCTATTTCCGACCGAATGTGAGATTGTCCGCATACTAAGAAGAAAAGGGAAATATTGTGAAAACAACCTCAAAATAAATGTGTATTAAAATTAAGAGTGTAAAACCTTATGGAACTCAGTATACAAGTAAAAAATTTAAAACTCTGCTGAAAGATTTAAAAATAAAACACCGATTTATACCGCCATATATACCACAGGCTAATCCGACTGAAAGAGCAAACCGTGTGATAAAAACAATGATTGCTCAATACGTGGACCAGGACCATCGGAAGTGCGACGAACATTTACCAGAATTAATGTTGGCTTTAAATACTAGCAAACATGAGTCTACCAGATATTCCCCACACTATTTAAATTTTGGTAGAGAAATAATATCACCGAATAGTTTATATGGAGAATTAGGAGAAAAAATCCTACAACCGAAATCACGTAAAAATCCAAAATTTTGCAGGAAATATACGAAATCGTCCGAATCAACTTGAATAAAGCATTTACCGACCAACGTCGCTACTATAATAACCGCCGACGCGATTGGTGTCCACAAGTGGGAGGACAAGTTCTACGAAAAGAACGAATACTGTCATCCACTGCTAAAAATTACACAGCGAAATTAGGGCCACGATATACCGGACCATATGCTGTAGCTAAAATAATTTCTCCTGTCATAGTCAAACTCGTAACACAAGAAGGTAAAAAGGCCGGTATAATCCAAGTGAAGGATTTAAAAAAATATTATGAATCAGAACCAGAACACGGTAACACTAAAAGTTTATATATAAGTACTATACACAAACCACAATTAGTCAGTGAGAAATCAGAAATCATGTCGACACCACGACGTGTCACCTTTGCACCGTCATCCACAAAAGATGAAATAATAATCTCAACCACCGAAGAACCACGGAAGGTGAAGTTAATTCCGCCCTCCAGTCGGAATCCTTGTGTACGAAAGCGTACACAACCATTAAAGCCGAGCAACATACTTGTACCGAGAAATCAAGTTGCTGACATCATCAAAAAAATGGAAAATATTACAGCAAAACAGAAATCAAAAAAACCAAGAAGGCAGGAACCAAAGAAAACCCAACCCACACGAAAGGACAGCCCCCATCAGCCGCCATCATCAGACCAAAACATGTTCGAGAATATTGAGGAGCGACTAGCACCGTTTGGTAAAGCCAAGAAATATGTGCTCCAGGGAGCCCGTGGACTAATCAGAGTACGAACTTTGACAAATGGATGTCGCGTGCTTCGATGCCGAGAACAGAGGATGGTGTTGCCTCCTGTTAAACAATCAAATTTTTACTCTGACATGTATTATTTTTTTTTTTTTGTTATTTGTTTTTGTAAACCCCAGTGAAGAGTGTTTAGTTAAATAAAAAGTTATGTTCATAAAAAATTTGTTAAGGTTGTTTCCCTTTTATAATAATACTATCCACTATAATTAAAAAAAGAAAAACTGAATAAATGACAATTCTTAAATACCCGTTAATGCATGCCGTATAATAGCAAGTAGTGCTTAACCCGATTGACTGACTGATTTGTGTCCACTGAAGTAAATCACTTAAATGCTCCGATATAAACAAACCCTCTTGACGTTCCATAATTGATGGTAACTCAGGATGCCTGAGATGTCAATCGTTAAATGGAATTATGAGAACGGTAACACTTTTCGGCCTATAAAAGGCGAGCTGATGGCGTGGATAAATCAGTCGATCATCAAGCTTCGACTGGCTAAGGTACTTTACTGAACTTAAGCTGCGAAGAAGTAATCGACTCAAATTCCTACCGAATGTGAGTTTGTCCGCATTTGAGATTACCCGTCTTCCTCTGTATTTAGAAAACCTATTTCCAACCGAATGTGAGATTGTCCGCATTTGAGATTACCCGTCTTCCTCCATATTTAGAAAACCTATTTCCGACCGAATGTGAGATTGTCCGCATTTGAGATTACCCATCTTCCTCCATATTTAGAAAACCTATTTCCGACCGAATGTGAGATTGTCCGCATTTGAGATTACCCATCTTCCTCCATATTTAGAAAACCTATTTCCGACCGAATGTGAGATTGTCCGCATTTGAGATTACCCGTCTTCCTCCATATTTAGAAAACCTATTTCCGACCGAATGTGAGATTGTCCGCATACTAAGAAGAAAAGGGAAATACTGTGAAAACAACCTCAAAATAAATGTGTATTAAAATTAAGAGTGTAAAACCTTATGGACAAAAGGTTAAAGTATGTGTTAAGTTAAACGCCTTATGGACAAAAGGTGAAAGTATGTGTTAAAGTTAAAAACAACTTATGGACAAAAGGTAAAAATGTGTGTTAAAATAAGCAAGTATAGAGTGCAGTTTGTCCCAGACAATAAATTGACATTTTAGTAATAAAAGATGTACAATAATATTATGTATTAGTATTAAGCCTGTGAAATAATTTAATTCTTCTAAAAATAAAAATATTTGTTCAGTATCCCATTAAACAAAGTGTTCACCTCTAAAAACGTCAAAAAACCTGGTATTCATTTCTTCTTCTTCCCCGTCATTGAACGCATTGACCCTGGCGTAACTCCAAAGCTGACCTGAAACGTTCAACTTCAAATAACAACGATTACATTATCATATAAGGAACTACGCGAAGGAACATTACTGTTATGGCACGTCTACGCCAAATTCCTTCCTTCCTTAACATCTTCTCATCTTGCTTGGCCGTTATGCTACACTGAGACTAGATACATCGTGTATACCCGGCCTACTGTCGTATGAACGGAGAGTGATACGGCCCGAGACCCGAAAAACGGAGGAAAAGAAGAAGAGTTTTTGAGATGGAAGAAGGACAAGACGTTCTGGAAAAGAAAATCGAGATACATATATTTGTGGGAAAAAGTCAAAAAGTGTATCCATCGAGGTTTATTTTTATACGGAAAACCTGGAAAGAGTTATAATATAAATAGTTTCTGAATAAGTTGATTTCCGATCATAAAATTCGGACCTCGAATAATCTAAGCTAAGAAATCCCTGCAATTCTGTTTTTCGCGTGGAAAAGATTTTTCAGAGTACACTAAACACAGCTAGTCCGCCTAAAAAAACAAAAAATTAAATATATTTTTATGTTTGGTGTGGCTGTGATGTAAAATTTACATAGCGAGGCCACTACATTTTATATCCAACATAAAAATATATATGTATGTACCTACATAAAAATTGTTGGACATCTTGACAATTTCGAACTGCGTTCAAATTAACCCAACATTTGGAAGAGTAATGTGCCCCATGATGATCACGATGAATGTGATGAAGAATTGAGTTGGATTTTTGAACGATAATACGGCGGTTCGGCAAACAATTAAAAGAAAAAGTTGAGTTGTCTTTTTGTTTTTGAGAAGAGTTTTGACTTTTTAACTGGGAGTTCAGTTTTTTTTTGCTTTTTGGAAGACGGTCACCTCGTGTGGTGCAGCTTAATTAAAATTCGGAAAAAGGGTTTTGGTAGAAGGCGAATTTTTCGAGCGGTTCGGTTAACAATAAGATACCCAAGAGATAAAAGTTCCCGATCTAGTTTTTATAGAGTGATATTGTTTCTGAGTACAATTAGTAAGTTTTATGTGGTTGAATAACACCCAAGAACAATAGCCCTAGTCTTTAAAGAGTGAAATTGTTTTTGAATACATTTAATAAGTTTTTGTGATTTGAATAAATACCTTAGAGGGAATAGCTCTAATCTTAAAAGAGTGAAGTTGTTTTGAATGCACCTAACAAGAATTTGAGAAACAAAAAGGGAACGCGTAATCAGACCAAGATTGGATTAGCAGAATTACCACCGAGGACAGAAACCAAAAGTGAGTTTAGATATAGTATAACAGCAGCTAATCAACAAAAGCTCAATATTGTCCACTAGATGTTCAGGAAATATTTTCCAGAGTTGGGACTCGCTTAAATCGCTGAATTCTACACATGTTTTTGATCGTGACGTGATATTAAACATATAGAATAAACTATTATCTTATATATTTTAGTATAGAAAGAGGATAGATAGAATCATTACGAAGGATATGTTCCTAGGCCAAATGTCAGAATGAAATGCTTATATGTATTAATGAGTAAAAAGGAAAACAAGAAAGGAATAGAGTAAAACCTGAACCATGCAAATATTTAATCGTTGATTTCAGGACACCAAACACATACCTCCAGGGAGCCCCTTCGATGGACCGGATTACGAGTGAGTAGAATTTTGCTGCATTGTTCTTATATGTTAATTTGATTGAAACGAACTATCGATGTTTAATTATATCAGCTAAGTCTAACGTACAGTGGTAAGGCAGATCGTAATTATCAAGCCGCTGTGTATGATTATATAATTTATATAGTACATGGAAATGATTTTATAGCAAGACTACCAGAAGTTTTTTTAAAATTTTGGCCTCACATTATGATTCCAATAAGAATAAGATTCGAATTCATGAGAAGGGCATAGCAATTATGGCATTAATCTTAGCCTGTAGAATAAATATAGGGGCAAATACGACAACTACATACAGATAGGTATAATTTCCAAATCACTTGAGTAAAAGTATCAGGTTTTCATACATGTGGGATTTCACCAATGAAAATACTTCAGTTAAGCAACTTAATATATAATATTAAATACTGAGATTATTACAAATGTTGATATAAGATATAATGCGAATAATGATTTGAACCGATTATAAATATTGAAAAGACAATTCGATGCTGACGTTGTATCCATGGCCACGGTAGGTAATGACATCTGTTCTCGTTCAAGGTTTAAACAACAAGAAGGAGCGGCTTTCGTTTTCGAAAATTCCCAAGTGTAGCTGCCAAGACAGCAATCGCATCTCTCCAACACTAGCTTACTTCCCAGCTGCAATAAAACAGATTTAGCTGAACAACTACAAATGCAAGTATGGTAGTATGATAAATTACAGGGAATATTTGGAATGGAAATGAATGGATAAGTATAAGGTAAGTGGATGAGTATACTGGGTTTGTATTCAGCCTACATACATGTGGGAACCAGCCTAAGTAATATCGACATTCAGGTGGACGAGACGAGTGAGCAACACGAGACAAACGAGTGGAAAGGGGAACTGTCACGAGAGAAACGAATGGAACTTGTGCCAGTTTTTCTACTTTGAAGTTTCTTCTAAAAGTGGTCGCCGTGAAGTCAAGAAGCGCGAAGGCTAGTTTTGATTCTAGACAACCTACATACTATTTGTCTTAAATTAAATAAAGTATTGTTATATTATCTACAAAAGTAGTTATTTCTCCAGCCTGGATCCCAAAGAATTCCTTCTCTCCTGCAGTGAAGATATTCCACATTAAATTTGGGGGCTCAACCGGGATTCCAAGCTAAGGAGAACGGTACTACAAGAAAAGAAGCGGACAAAAACTCAACAATCAACGTAGGAGTACATGTCTTTAAGAAGAAGTCGCAAATAAAAAATCAAGTAGCAGATTCTAAGCAACCTCGAGAGAAGCAGAGTTTGCTGGCGTACTATAAGTTCAGCGGCAAAGATACGAAAACCCTGTGAAATCGCACGCTAATTTCTACAAAAGTGTATGAAAGTGAGTAGAAAAGGGCTAAGAAGGTTAGTAATATTTTCTCTTTATCAAAATAATTTGTGTGCAAATTCCATGCGACAACGTGATTATTATCCCAAGCAAAAACAAAAACTTGCGGTGCTAAAAACGGTGCTTGTCCAAGAAAAAGAAATTGCTATATTCGGGAGTGTGTCCAAAATTTGACAGCTTCAATTATACCAATAATAATCAAGATATAGTGAAGATTAACTTGCTAACTCGTTCATATTTTGTTGTACTCAGAGAATACAAAAACCAAGAATCGGTGTGTGCTTAAGATAAATTAATTTCATTTTATAAATATCAGCGAAAATATAGCAATTGGAAACTATTCGAATCTGGGTTGTGCTTAGGATAAGTCATAATTCTATTACATTGACATCGATTGGAATCTAGTTCAGATCCACCCCAATTAGCAGCGCTGTCTATAATAGGCGTAAATTAAGCAAATTTAAATGCATCAAGATTTTAGTAGTTGGTTTGCGACCCCAACTTTTAAACTCGACGATTTAAATTGAGGTTGGAGACATCAATCATAGATGGCACCGAGCACACTTAAACTCCAAGTCTCACGAACAAAGTAAACAAGACATTGAAGACTGCGCTCAATTGAAATTTTTTATATGAATGAAAATAAGTCTTTAATTGCTTTATATTATTATAATTTGCGTTAACCAGAGTAGTTTAAAGCCTTTCAGGTTGTAAATAAAATATTATTTCGTTTAAAATATGGGGAAAAAGGGACGTGCTCAAAGGCAGAGTACCTTACGAGAGGGTAATGAGTTAGACATGAGAGAAAGGGAGCATAGTTATCGGTATGAGGGTATATTATGGGAAATGAAAAAGGAGATAGAAGAGAAAAATGAGACAATAAGGTCTTTTCAAGAAAAGCTTAAGGAATTGGAAACTAAGGTGATGAGAAGTGAAGTTGATCCTCCTCTAAATATTTCGGCTGCAGGCCATAAAGTGAGCTGTTTTTCATTTAAGGACATTGAAGCTGCAATGCATCAGTTCAGTGGGAAAGGTAATTACCGGATTTCAAATTTTGTAAGTGATTTTGAAAACATGTCAGTGGTGCTAGGGCTTAATGAGCTAGAAAAGCTAGTATACGCTAAAAGATTATTAGATGGCCCAGCATTGTTGGCGACGCGCGGCCAATCCCTGAAATCCTGGGATGAGTTAAAGAATTTCCTACTGAGTGAATTTCAAATTCGAGAGAATAGTGCGAAGTTGCACGAAGAGCTGAGGAAACGTAGAAAACTACCGAATGAAACCTGCTACGAGTACTTCCTAGTGATGAAAGAACTGGGAAATAGAGCGAAAATTGAAGATGAAGCGTTGATGAAGTACGTCACTGACGGTATCACAGGTGAAGAAGGAAATAAGATTGTACTGTACGGAGCGATGGGTCTTGAAGAATTTAAAAGGAAACTAGAAATTTTCGAAACTTTGGAAGAAAAGAGTCAAGCGAGAAGTAGGAACAGAAGTCGACAGCCAGTCATTATTAAGAAAGACAATCCACAGTTGAAAAGTAGGAGATGTTTTTCTTGTGGTGAACAGGGACACATCGCAAAGCATTGTCCATCAAAAGCTAGGGGTGACAAGTGCTTCAAATGCAGAGAATTTGGCCACAAAGCCACTGATTGCAACAGGAGACAGAAAACTGTGGTACAGAGGGAAATAGCTTTACTGAACAATCAGCCAGAAGTTCAGAACAGTATGCGCAAGGAATTCATACTGAATGGCATACAAGTAAGTGCGTTGGTAGACACTGGAAGTGACCTATCCTTCACAAGAGAGAATGTATTCACACTACTAAATCTACCCTTAACAGGCAAACCGATCACATTTCAAGGAGTTGGGTCAGGTAGCATTATGACCATTGGTTCATTCGAAGCTGAGATGACAATAGACGGTATCAAATTGATTGAACATTTTCATGTTGTTCCTGATAGCATCTTACCCAAACAAATTATATTGGGCAAATCCATTCTAGATCGAGTTGAACTACATATTACTCCCACCATGATAAAGTTTACTCCTTTGAAGGAAGAACACCCGCTAAGTTGTTTTCAAGTATGTACTGAAAGCCAAGTTGATTTGTCACACATTGAACAGAAAGACCAGCGCGACAAAATCAATGAACTAATTCGTTGTTACATACCAAGTAAATCAAAAGAAGTCCAGAATTTCGAGATGCACATTATATTGAAAGACGAAACTCCTATATACCAACCACCAAGACGATTAGCCAGCGCAGAGCTTGAAATTGTAAGCAAGCAAATAGAAGAATGGTTAGAGGAAGATATAATAGAACCTAGCAGTTCGGAGTTCGCTAGTCCTGTGGTACTAGTAGATAAGAAGGACGGTTCAAAGAGACTATGTATAGATTATCGACGTTTAAACAAAGTAGTAGTACGGGATCATCACCCTTTACCTCTCATCGAGGATTATATTGATCGATTAGCGAAAGTCAATATTTTCTCGACTTTGGATTTAAGAAATGGATTTTTTCATGTAACTATTGCAGATCAAAGTAAGAAATATACGGCCTTTGTTATACCCCATGGCCAATATCAATTCAAAAAGGCTCCATTTGGGTTGTGTGTGTCACCAACACAATTTCAACGATACATAAACCAGATATTCTATCCTCTGTTAAGGCAAGGTAAAGTCTTAGTTTACATGGACGATATTATTGTTCTGGCAAAAGATGAGCAGCAAGCTATCAAAAATCTGGAAGAAGTCCTAGCCACGGCATCTCAATATGGCCTTGAAATTAAATGGCCAAAGTGTCAGTTCCTGAAAAGGAAAATAGAGTACCTAGGATATATTGTGGAGAACGGCAAAGTTATGCCCGCTGTAAGTAAAATCAAAGCAGTCGACAGATTTCCAGAACCGAAGAAGACTAAGGATGTCCAATCCTTCTTAGGATTAACTGGTTATTTTAGGAAATTTATTCGAGACTACGCTCTAATAGCCAGGCCATTAAGTGACCTCCTCCGTAGTAAGGTAACATTCAATTTCGGAGAAAAGCAGCAGAGCGCTTTTAAGGCTCTCAAGGCGGCCCTATGTGTGAAACCTGTTTTGACTATTTACAAGCCGGACGCAGAGACGGAAGTTCACACAGATGCTAGTCATTTAGGCTTCGGTGCGGTACTGTTGCAAGCAGATTGCAACGATGGATCTCTTCACCCAGTCTATTATTTTAGTCGTAAAACCTCACCAGTACAAGAAAAATACTCAAGTTATGAGCTAGAAGTGTTAGCTGTTGTTATGGCAGTTAAGAAGTTTAGAGTTTACCTAGTGGGGATAAAGTTTAAGCTAGTAACCGACTGTTCAGCTTTTAAATGCTCAATGAATAAAAGAGATATTTCACCGAAAATGGCTCGTTGGGCAATTATGTTGTCAGAGTTTGATTTTGATATAGAGCACAGGAGTGGAAACAGAATGAATCATGTTGATGCACTAAGCCGTCATCCTCTAGCCCTAGTGCTAGAAGAACAATCACTTTTGCCAAGAATTAAAGCGACTCAGGAGAAAGATGAACATCTAAAAGCTATAATGAAGATATTACAAAATGAAGAATTCGAAGACTACTTCTTAGATAATGGAATATTGTTCAAGTTCGTCGATAGCGATAAGCTCTTAGTAGTGCCGCGATCAATGCAGTGGGATCTCATTAAGCAAGTTCATGGAAACGGGCATTTCGGTTTGAGAAAAATGGAAGTAATAATAAAGCAAAACTACTACATTCCAAATCTCAAGAAGAAAATAAATGATTTAATCTCAGCGTGCATTCCATGCATATTAGCAGCTAAGAAAAATAGAACTGAGGGATTCTTACATCCAATCCCCAAGGAAGCAACTCCGCTCGAGACGTATCATATAGACCATCTAGGCCCTATGACACCCACCAGAAAGAGCTATCAGCACATTCTGACCATTATCGATGGATTTAGTAAATTTGTATGGTTATATCCAACGAAAACTACTACCACCTCAGAAGTTCTCAAGAAGCTGGAGGTACAGAAGGCTACATTCGGAAATCCTTCGCGTATTATCACAGACCGAGGACCCGCCTTTACTTCAAAAGACTTTGAGGAGTATTGTCACAGAGAGCATATAGAACATGTTAAAATAACAACAGGAGTGCCTAGAGGCAACGGGCAGGTCGAGCGAGTCCATCGAATCGTTATAGCCGTACTGACAAAATTATCGATCGAGTCCAAGGAAGACTGGTACAAGCATGTGCCCAAAGTACAACAGTGGCTGAATAGCAGTTATCAAAGAAGTATCGGAATTTCGCCATTCCAGCTTTTAGTTGGAGCAAAAATGAACCAACCAGAAGATATTTTATTGAAGGAAACTATCGAACAAGAGATAGTGAGCATTTACTTAGAAGAAAGAAACGAAGTTCGCAAACAAGCTGCCCAGAACATACTAAAAGTGCAAGCAGAAAATGTTCGATCCTACAATCGACGAAGAAGGAAACCAACTGCTTATGACATTGGAGATTTAGTAGCAATTAAAAGAACACAGTTTGGAACACATATGAAACTACGTCCAAAGTTTTTGGGACCATACCGTATAACGAAGGTAAAGTCTAATGAGAGGTACGACGTTGAAAAGATAGGCAACCATGAAGGGCCGAACCTTACCTCTACCTCCGCCGATAACATGAAACCATATGAAAATGTCGATAGTGACGAAGAAACCCTCTATGAAGATTACCCTGATAAAGACGAACTAGCCCCAGATGAACAAAATCTCATGCCAGATGAGAATGAAAAGCAAGATTAAGAAGCAAATGAAATTATTGAAATAATGAATTAATTAGTACAATAAGCAGAAGTATTTAGTAACGATTAGAAGAATAAAAGCACAGAAATTATTAAAATATCAATTAACCGAGGTAATAGTTAGCAAGAAGCACACGAAATAGTGAATAAAGCATAGAATTTAAACAAAGCACATAAGAATTTATTTTGATAAGAGAATTGTTAGTAAGAGTTTAATGAAAATTATAAGTCGAAGATAACAAACAAAGCTAGTGAGGCCAATAACCTTTGTCCCTTATACATTCCAAATAGAAGATATTTAAAGAAGAGAATAGAAGTAGATGCCAACCAAGATCTTCCAATTATGAAGAAGTTGTACAACTTAACTAACCTTAACGACGCGATAAGATGACATGCGATGGGTTTGAGAAAACAAGAGAAACCAGTCCAAAATGGTAGAGACACGCAACTATTTTCTACGTAAGAAGTTTACTATTTAAAAAGTCCAACATGTCTCGAAGATGGTAAAGAAGAATCCCAAGAAGAAAATGACGAATAAGAAGAGGAACTCAAAAGCTTGAGAAGTTTAAGCCTAAAAGACGATAAGAAGAGAAGAAGATAGGACATAAGAAGAAAATGTGAAGCTACTAAGATGAGGAAACGGACAATTCCCAAACTCTGTGAGAAGTAAGCGCGAAGTTATAAAGGAAGACAGCACCAATGAATTGGAACCTGAGTTTTCGTCCGAGCCTAATCTCAAGCTGAGATAGGTGAAATATTCTCAGCAATCTACCTTCTGAGAGTGCGTTATATCGAGGACAATATAAACCCAGGATGGCCGAATGTGGGAACCAGCCTAAGTAATATCGACATTCAGGTGGACGAGACGAGTGAGCAACACGAGACAAACGAGTGGAAAGGGGAACTGTCACGAGAGAAACGAATGGAACTTGTGCCAGTTTTTCTACTTTGAAGTTTCTTCTAAAAGTGGTCGCCGTGAAGTCAAGAAGCGCGAAGGCTAGTTTTGATTCTAGACAACCTACATACTATTTGTCTTAAATTAAATAAAGTATTGTTATATTATCTACAAAAGTAGTTATTTCTCCAGCCTGGATCCCAAAGAATTCCTTCTCTCCTGCAGTGAAGATATTCCACATACATATATAAAATTTATAGATAGTATGTTTTTTTTTGCACATTATCTCGACTCTAAATGCATATGAATCGGAATAACTTTTTAAATGAGTTGAAGTCATGAAAGCAGTATAACGTGTCTTGTGTCGCTCCGGCAATTTTTTCATATATTTCCATTAATTCCGGTAGTTTTATAAAGCATTTAATATAATTCGACTTGCTGATCATTTAGATCTTCTGTGTGAGAGCCGTGTATTTCAATTCTCGTAGATCCACGTGATTCAGTTTTAATTATCGAGTATTGAAATTTATCTATAAACAATGGCAGGCAGAAACACGAAAAATTCAGCCAAGGGTCTACAGACACAGCCCAACCAGCTGTCTAACACAAACACTGTTCGCACTCCCACATCATCATCAATATCATTAAGCAATAATTCTGATGGCACGCATGCTGGCTCGAGCGGCTCCTGTATTGGTGCCGATTTGCTCGACGCGATGGAGGAACGAATCAGCAGAAGCATTACTACCATTATTGATGAAAAGTTACAGAGGCTGCAAACTGCTCTAACTGATCAAATTAATGCGGCTATGAATGGATTGCGAGTCGAGGTGGATTCCCTCTGGTCAGCTGTGACTGAGTTAAAACTTAAATGCAATTCACTCCAGGAGAAGGTCGTTGATCTTAATGTCGAGCCTCTCCAACAAACTGTGTGTGACGTGGCTGTTAAATGCAGGGCTCTTGAGGCTGCGAATGATACCAATCAGCGCGCATATCGCTTGAGTGACGTTGTTGTTAAAAATGTTCCGCATGTAAATACATTCGAGCCAGTTGCGGTTATTCGTAATATCTCTCCAGTCATTGGGCACTCGCTGTCTCCCTATGTGGATGCTTTTTGGGTGAAACGAAGGCGAAATTCTGGTTCCGGTTTGCGCGAAGGCCATTCAAACATTCCACTCATCGTCAGGTTTTCGTCTCAGAATGAGAAAAGATCATTCTTACAACACCTTCGAGGTCACGGCAGACTAAAGTTGAATGAAATTAATTGTGGTTTTGCTTCTGACGGGACCATTTATATTACGGAGAGTCTTACGTCTACAAATAATGCAATCTTTCGGCCGGCTCTCGAGTTGCGACGCTTAAGAAGGTTGTACACGGTTTTTACAAGAAATGGTCTGGTCTGCCTTAAGCTGACGCAGACGGATGCAGCAATTAAAATATCCAGCCACAATCAATTGGACACTATAACATCAAATTCCAGTGCATGATATTGTAGGAGCGTAGATGTAGTGAAATTGCACAGGGTAATTTATAATTTGTTTTTATTATGAAATATTATCAGTTTTTCTTTTCTTTTTATCTATTTCTTCTTTCTCTTGTAATACATTACTTGGACTTACGTTTTTTTAAGTATTCTAATCAGTTAAGTAGGTAACCTCAGTCTTCTATTCTATTTAGTAATCTTTTGCTTACATCTTTAAAATTTCACGCTTTATTGTGTAAATTGGTAAAATTTCTTGTTGGGATTGAGAAATCGAGCGATGTGTGTGTCATTGCGTCCAATATGCTGCTTGCTGTGGGGTGCGAGATGGATGTTGTTTTGCCTGTCGGATGCGCCAGTGTAATTCTGAACACATATGTCATCTCGGTTTAATCTGTCGCCCTTGTTCAGGGTGAGATCGCTGCTCAATATCCTCGGTGCTCAAAATAGCGGACTTAATATCTGCCATCTCAATGCAAGAAGCCTCAGAAATAAGGTAGAGATATTACAGGAAATCTTTGAGGGATCCAAAGTCCACGCTGTCTTGGTCTCTGAGTCGTGGTTGAATGAGAATTCCAGCTCTCGTTCTATATGCTTACCTGGATGTAATGTTTTTCGCTGTGACCGCGTAGGTCGGAGGGGTAGTGGTGTGGCCATCTACGTGAAAGATTGTTTGAAAGCCAAGTTTATCATCAGCTCTGATCCTGGAGACGAACTTGAGTTTCTGTGCGTAGAAATTAACTCAAATGGACAAAAATGCGTGTTGGCAGCTGCCCATTGTCCACCTAATTGCTTTGATGAAGACGTTGCTGCTAAATTTCGAAACACTATAGCAGATTTATTGGCACAATGCAACAATATAATTGTTGGCGGCGATTTTAATGTTGATGTCCAATGCGATCAAAGTTCCACACGTAGTTTGAAGTATATTCTGCAAACTTTGGATATGAAAATATTGAACTCGCTTCCGACATATTTTAATACTCAAAATCCATCTCAACTAGACCTTTTCTTAACTGCCGACACCGAAGCCGTCTGTTTAGTGAATCAAATTAGTTCGCCCGATAATTTCGACCACGATTTTATCTATATGACATATGATTTTCAGGTGGAGTACATTCCTCAGTCAAGCGAGTTTACATATCGCGATTACGGTAACATGAACTATGAGGGCCTCTATAATGAATGCATGAAGTTGCCTTGGGAGAATATATATAACTGTCCCACAATTGTCGAAAAAGCGAATTGTGTAACCGAGTATCTTAAATATTTATATGATAAGTATGTTCCCATCAGAGTCTGTAAAAAGCGTAGCCGGGGGTGTCCCTGGTTTAACAGCGACATACGCAGGCTAATCGCGGAAAGGGATGTTTTGTATCGTCGCTATAAAATTTCTGGGTTTACTGTTGATAAAAACCGTTTTAAGTGCTTTCGAAATAGGGTAAATTCTACCATTCGTGCATCTAAAAAAGTGTATTTCGACTCGAAGCTTGGTCCTGGCATTCCTCCTAGAAAATTGTGGGGAATCTGGCGAAAGCTTGGTGTGTGTGGCAGTGACTCTCCTGGTTGTGCTTTCGATCCTAATGACTTAAATGGTTTTTTTACGTCGAATCAATGCCCTACAGACATCTCCCAACAGCTACATATTAATTCTGATGGTGGAGCTCGGAGAAACAACGAGGAGACCTCGTTTAGATATGTTGATTGGTCCGAGGTTTTCATTGCCATGAATGGTGTCAAATCGTCTGCTATTGGTCCTGATAATATCCCCCCTAGGTTTATTAAAACTATTGCCCCATTTATTTCTCCAGTTTTGCTGCATGTATTTAATGCATGTTTAACAACTTCACAGTATCCATCGCTCTGGAAGAAGGCTGTTATCATTCCTCTTCCCAAGTGTCGCAAGTGCTCCGAAATGGCTGATTTTCGTCCCATCAGTTTACTCTGCTTTTTGAGTAAAGTACTGGAAAAGCTTATGCATTCTCAAATCGTCACTTATTTAAATCAAGGACGTATGCTGTCCTGTATGCAGTCTAGCTCAAAGTTGTATCCGACCTGACAGATGCAGTTGACAGTGATCGAATGTGCATTCTGATCCTCCTTGATTTCAGCAAGGCATTCGATTCGATCAACCATGATTGGCTTTTCCTTAAGCTTCGTCGATATTTCAATTTCTCGAATACAGCCGTTTTTCTTGCTGTGTCGTGCTCAATCTGTCAAGATCTGCGATAGACTTTCTACTCCCCTAACTCTGAGTCGTGGTATACCACAGGGTTCTTTACTTGGTCCGCTGCTCTTTTCTTTATATATAAATGATTTACTAATGTCCGTCAAGGATTCGTCCATCCATCTCTATGCGGATGATGTCCAGATTTATTTGGATAGACCAATTGGTTTGATTGAGGATTGGATTGTTCGGATCAATGATCACTTGATTAGAATTAGCAACTGGGCCAAATATAACCATTTAATACTTAAACCAAAAAAGTCTACCAGTATGCCTATATATAGAGGGAGCTATGATCAGGAAGAGCTGCCGCCCATCAAGATTAATAATACCGTCATTCCTTATGTTACTTCCCTTCGGAATGTGGGCGTTGAGCTGAATGGAAAGTTAACTTGTTGCAATCATGTCTCCAATTCTATTGGGAAGGTGTATGCCTGCCTGAGACAGCTGAGATTATCCGCCAACTTGTTGTCTCGTCAAATGCGCTTGAAACTGGTCAAAGCACTAATCTTACCACACTTTATCTTTGGGAGCTTGATTTTCCCTAAACTTGATTCTCATTGTCAGCGGAAAATAACCGTCGCTTTCAATGACACAATCCGATTTGTCCATAGTTTGCCCATATCTTCACATGTTTCTCCATATATTGAAACTTTCCTTGGCTGCTCGTTAGAAACGAATCTTATGCATAGAAGGCTAAAATTTTTATACAATCTATTCTACTCCAAAGAACCGACGTACCTTAATGACCGGGTTGTAACAAAACTCCTTGCGCATAAACCTGATTTTTTTTGTAGAAATTGACTTTTAGCCTTGGCACGCTGTAAACGCGGTACCCCTGACGTCTGTCAGAGGATAAAAAGTGGGTTGAATGAAAATCAAGAAGTTTTTAGTTATCTCGTTCATGCGCTTGTTTGTGATCAGTTTTTTTTTTTTTTTTTTTTAAAAAGATGGGGTAATCACTAGCAGATAGTGGTAAGGAAAAGAGTCTTGGCTAGAGCGTTGATTTGGAAGGAGGTTGAGTGGCTTGAGTGTTGATTTTTTAAAAGGATTGATGGAAGCGTCCAATAAAATGGCGCATGTGAATTTTAAAATAATAATAAAAAAGCGTTCCAGAAAATGGAGCGAATGTGATAATTAGAATATCAATAATTGATTATTGATACTTGTTGGCAATTTTGTAAGGAATTAAGTTTTTATTGCTTTGGTGAATTTTTTTATATTAATGGAAAGCGTCCAAGAAAATGGCGCAGTTAATTTGTGCAAAAATTATAAGTGAGGAAATGTCCGGAGAAATTCTTGAATGGTTAAGCCATCATAAAAATTAAAAATGAAATAAACAATACAATAAAATAATAAAAATAAAAATAATAATAAGTTTGATATGAGCTGAACTGAATAAAAATTGAGTTGAGTTGAGGAAGAACAATAAAATGGCGAATTGAGAAATAAAAATAACAATAAATTCATACAAATCAAATAGAAAAGTTTATTTCGTTAAATAAAAACAATTTGATATAATTGTGTAATTAATTTTACTGATAATTTGAGAAGAAAAAAAAATACTATAATTCACGAGACTTAAATGTGGAAATAAAATTTATTTTGCTAAATAAAATTAATATAATGTTGGAACTGATGTTGATGTTGATCTGAAAAAAAAAATAAAATTTAATTTGTTAAATAAAGATTGAGGTTAAAGTTTGGGTTGAAAGAAAAAATAATATGGTAAATTAAAAAAGAAAAAAATATAATCATTAAATTCATATGAATTAACTAGAAAGGAAATTATTTAATAGCATGTTATATTGCATAAAGAGAGAAAAAAAAATATTTGATAAAATTTATGAATGAAAATTAATATAAAGTTATGATTAAATGGATTAATAACTGAAGTTATAATTGTTTAAGCACAAATAAAAGTTAGATTTTTTTTTGTAAAAAGAAAAAAACCAAGGAAAAATTGAATGGGAGAAAGAAAGAAAAATATTTTTTTTTAAATAACTAATTATTAAATATCATGTCATCAAGAATTTCCCTGATGGAATTCAGTTATATGTACGAAGGTAAATTATTTAAACATTTAATAAATAGCTTGTTTATTTGCTTTTCCTTACCAATATATTGCAATTTTTATTAAATATCTAAATATCCTTTGAATTATCAATGGAACCAAATATGAATCAGTAAAGCCGAGTGTGGTGTGGTGTAGTGGTGATGACCTGGGGGTCCTTCGTTCTACTCCCCTTTTCCTCCCGATGATGTAGGAGGTGTGGAATTTTTTTTAACCATTTTGTCTGTCCGTCCGTCTGCAATTGCAAGTTGTTATATTTTCGTTAGTATCCCTTGTGTCTGTAAATAATAATAAAAAAAAAAAAACAAGTAACTGTCAACATGAACGGAGATTGTGTCACTTACCCACGGTGCGACGAGCTAGCCCACACATTCAGAAGTTCAAATCTTTTGTTATCCTTCAGTACTTCTTCAGATACAGAGATGGCAGCACAGTGAGCATGGAATGGTTTTGTTCGACAAATTTTCTTATCAATTTCATTATTTATTTGTGATTTAATAATGTCAGATTGCATGGCAGCGTGTGATCTAACAGAATTGACGGGTGTGGCGGCTGACAGTCTGCTTATGGGAGTATATTGACAGCCGGCCATAGCTGTCATTTGCTTTGTTTTGACAATTACAAATTGACACTCAACGGTTTGTCGGAAGACAGGTTGACGGGTGTCCATTTGTTTAAATTATACAGTTACAGACCAATCAAATTTCTCCTTATCAGACGCAAGGTCACTTATTCTCAATTTCAGAAATCCAAAAGATTTCCACAAATTTGTCAATCAATGGAAAATGAAAAACACTCCCTCCTTATCTTAATAAGAAGTAAATTATCTGCAGAGGCGTATGATGTATACAGGTACAAAGAAATACCAGATTGGACTGAACTCAAATAAATTCTGAAACAAACTTTCGAATTAAAAATTCCCAAATCTACTCTGTAATCTCATTTAAATAATTGCAAGCAAAGAATCGGAGAAAATGTAAAAGATTTTCTACAAAGACTTAGCACAAGTCTATCCAAATTAAATGAGGCAACACACTCATATACAACTGATAAAATTCTTTTAAAATATCTTTTAAAATATAATGAGTGTCAAGCAGTGAGAGCTATAGAGGACGGACTATTCAATCCACAATTACAGACTTTAGCAAAAGTCCAGTCTGTTCGCTTCACTAAAGTCACATATTCTAGAGCGCGTACCACGTTTGGAACTACGACAATACAATTTTCTCAAGATGAACTACAAGGTAAACACAACAGAATACGAATCTCAATCTGCGTTGTTTTAAATGCAAGGTGCCCAGTCATACAATGCTCTGCACAAAACTTTAACGCAATTCCAAAAACAAATTCACAATTACAACGTCCTCCGGATTCCCATAAGGTTACATCTCCAACGCTTTCTTGTCGATACTGTCATCGGATGGGACATCCCATTGAAGAATGTAGAACAAGAGCAGCAAATAATTCCCGTTTTGGCAGCAGAGAAGGAAACGGAAATAATTTCCAAATATTAAATAATACTAAATCAAGCCCAGATGATAGACAGCCACAAAATAGGAACTGGCAGCAGCCAGTAATCCGAGAAAGTCGAACCTCACCGCCGAGGTGTACCAATGCGTATATCTCGGCTAGATCATCGTCTCCAAACAGGAAGGACAACAGAAATTCTTCGGCATCAAGGCAGGGAAACCAGATGCAGCGGGGGTCTATTTTGGCATATACAAACGACAGCGCAAGTTCATCGAAAGCCCGAGACAATATCGACACAGGCGGAAAGAAAATAATTCAAATCCCCGTTCAAATAAATAAAAATTCTTTAACTCTTTCCTTGCTTGCTGACATTTTCTCTGCTTTTAATTGATACTGGAGCTGAGATCAGCCTAATGAAACTCAGCCACTGAACCCAGACAGTGTCTGCTACAGAGATACTGTCTGTAATATCAATACATTATTTACAGAGTCCACTTCTACAGAAGGACTCATCTTCGCGAAATTATCTCTGGAATCTGCGAAGAATAACTCCATACTAGAACATCCATTCCAAATAGTTGGAAATAACTGCATCCTCTCATACGATGGCCTGCTTGGTCAGGATTTTTTATCTCGATATAATGCAAGTATCGACTATAAAAGTATATTCATTTAACTAGAAGTAAATGAATTGAATAAATTTTATCCGTATGACCAATATTACTCCAATTATCCATATGTCTATTTGAAAAGCGAAGACCCAGAAAATAGATCTCAAACAATGAGAATATTAATAAAAATCTAACTCCGTCAATTGCTTCACAAAGCAATAACAATATATGTCCATCTAATGCTTCACAAGAAGTGAAGTTTAAAGGTATTTTATATGAAAAACTATCTGCATCAGTATTTCCAAGTAAAGCGGGACCAACATACAAAGGAAATCTATCTCTATCGACAGCTTCACAAGAGATGAAACACAAAGGTAAAAATACACCTCCATCTGCATTCAAATAAAAAGCTATCTCCATCATTTAGCTTTTCACAAAAGGCGAAGTCTAGTAATAAATCGAAAAAGAAGAAAAAGGAATCTCAATAAATGTTTAAGTTTTTCAAATTCTATCGCATTGGAATCACCAAATAACTCCTTCCAAATTCCACAAAAGTTGGAGTCATATCTCCTTCCTAATAAACATCCAAAAGACTCGGATAAATTAAATTAAATTAAAATTCCGCCTCGTTCAGAGTATATTATTGAAATTCCAACTCCTTCTATTCAACATTAATCGATTGATTTCAAAAAATAAATAAGGCCAGGTTTATTTCGCGGAAACTCGAACTTCGAACCAGTCAACGGTATGGCAAAAGTCCTAATCCTCAATACAAATGAAGAGGACGCCAATCTGGTACCTTACGAGGTGAACCCAATTTACCAAGACTTGGACGACTTCGTGGTCATCTCCACAGACTCTGAACGAGACCCAATTAAGCACAGAATAAATAAGCAGCAAAACCTTATCAAATTGGATCACTGTAACTCAGAGAAATCTGAGAGTATTCGCAACATCTATACGGAATTCAATGATCTCTTCTATCTAGAAGAGGATTTCCTTTCGTATTCAGATGCGATTACCCACAAAATCGAGACACTCCAAGACAAACCGCCCATCTATACCAAGCCTTATCGACTTCCTGAGGCAAGCCGAACTAAGATAAATAGGTAAATACAAGAAATGCTTGAATCAGACATCATCAGATCTTCACATAGTCCCTGGAATTCTCCATTTCTCGTGGTTCCTAAAAAACAAGATGAGAATGGATACAAAAAGTGGCGAGTAGTGGTACACTTTCGTCGTTTTAACGACATTACTATTGGCGATGCGTACCTGCTGCCTAATATCACTGATATATTAGACCAGTTGGGGAAGTCGAAATGTTTTACCACACTCGACTTAGCCACTGGATTCCACCAGATAAAAGTGAACTCAAAGGGCAGGGAGAAAACTGCCTTTAGCTCACCCTATGGCCACTACGAATACAATCGTATGTCATTTGGTTTAAAAGGAGCCCCTGCTACTTTTCAACGAGCCAAGAACAATGTTCTATTTGGACTTCAAGGTATTTATAGCTTCGTATACATGGACAATATTGTAGTCCATGGATACAATCTCGAAGATCACAATTCCAGACTCACAGCAGTATTCAGCCGCCTGCGCAACTTCAACCTTAAACTTCAACCAGACAAGTGCCATTTCCTAAGAAAGGAAATCATGTATCTGGGACACATTATTACAGAAAATGGAGTCAAACCAGACCCTGCGAAGAATAAATCAGTTCAGTTCTATCCCAGACCCAAGAAGGAAGAGAATATTAAAGCCTTCCTTGGTTTCGTCGGCTATTATCGACGCTTTATACCCAACTTTTCAAAGATAGCGAAACCTCTCACATATCTTTTGAAAAAAAAAATACTCCTTTCAAGTTCGACGCAATTTGTGACGAAACATTCTGGGAATTACGCAATAAATTAATTTCAGCACCAATTTTATCATATCCTGATTTCGAAAAGAATTTCTTATCACCTCCGATGCCAGTGACTACGCCATTGGAGCAGTACTTTCGCAACTTGATGATCGAGGAGATCATTCTATTGCCTATGTGAGTCGAGTTCTTATTGGTGCAGAGACTCGCTACTCAACAATAGAAGGGGAGCTCTTAGCTATCGTTTTCGCAGTTGAGCAGTTCAGACCACATGTTTATGGTAGACAGTTTACAATTATAACTGACTTTAAACCATTAGTATGGCCCATGAATCTTAAAGACCACTCCTCAAGACTGATGAGATGGAGAATTCGTCTTGAGGAATATGATTACAAAACAGTCCATAAATCAGGTAAACTCAACACAAATGCAGACGCTCTCAGTAGATCTATTTCAGATAGTAGCAAAAATTTCGCAGAACCTACCACCTACGTAAATGTGGTAACAAGGAATCAAGCTAGAGCTCAAGCGAATCTGGACATTCCCAGCACGAGTATTGTGGGCTCGACGGCCATGAGTATCCATGTAGGCCGCTCCCGATATCTGTCAACAAAATCGTCGGGGAACAGTGCGAATCGGGTAATGAGGAGGCCAGTAGAAAAAAGGGCCGCCATGTTAAGATAAGGAGAGGAGTGAGTGTCACTAGTATATGACGGATCAGGCTTGAAAAGTCAAATGTAAAAAAAAATAAATAAATCGAGAGAAATGAGAAAGTTAAGAAAAGAAGTAAAATTAATGAAGAGCGAAAAGAAAAGTATTGTGTATAGTCAACATACGGATAAGAAAGAAAGGAACGCAAAAAGGATAACAAGAAAAAGAAGAAGAAAAGAAAAGGATCCTATGAATAGAAGCGTCATCATTGGCGGCAGCTGAGACTCCTCATACCGGACTCCCAAAGACATCCAGCACCAACTAAGCGTGGGGACCCCACTAAGTCTACAGTTCCTCGAGGCGTTTTTGAAGAAGTCTAAAACCACGAAGAACAGCTGAGTTCCGCATATAATGTTTTTGTAAATATTTATTCATAAACGTAAAAGTTTCACCGAGAAATTTCATATTCAGATATACATATATAAATATATTTAATCATTCTTCACGCCATATTTGTGGAGGCTTCAAATGCTGCTCCACAACGTTCATTCCATCGTAGAGTTGGACTTAAAATTTCGTGTTGATGATGTAATTAAGTACGTTGTTGTGACCCAGGTGCCTACTAACCCGAATCACAGCCGAAAGATAGCCGCATCGATATATAGCCCTATGCAACATATCGATGCGATACAGATTTGACCCCGAAAAATTAAAAACCCTCCAATTTAAAAAAAGTTCATATAAATCCTGAATGCATTTAACGGCATGTATACCTACATACCTGCAGTACCATGTACCTACCTACCTGCAGTACCATGTACCTACCTACATACAGTTTTTTCGCTAAATTATCTGCATGTACTATACATACATACAGTTTTTTTTTCCTAACATCCATAGTATGTACATACATACACATTGTTCGACGAACCTAAAAAAGAAAAACAACAATGTACCTTGATTAAAATCAAAGTAATGTATACATCTTACCTTCACCTGGAGTGTGCCACTAGTGCGACAGTTCCTCGATGACATGAAACAAAAAAGAATAGAATTAGAAGCTTTCAAATGAATTTTAATAAATTACATTAATATATTGAATTAAAAAAAGAACAAATAGGAGAATAAAAATCATCAGGAAGGTACATGCAAGTCTTTCATTCCATGTAAACAAAACAAATGTAACATACAAAGAAGCAGGAAATTAAGAATAATTTTCTGCCATTACATGCACATAACATAAAATAAACACACAAAGGGCAATTAAACATGCAAATAGAGGTACATGTAGTAGATTGGTGGACGCTTCAGGTAAAAAAAAACCAAAACGAAGCTCACCTGCACAGGTGTCCACCAATCTCAAAAACATAAAAACTCACAATAAATCCAATAAATTGTGATATTTACCTGTACTACATGATATCCAGCGATGATATTACCAGGAAAACACTACACAAAATAATAAGAACACTAAAAGACTAATAAAAACAAATCGCGCACGTTTGACAGTTCGGATTAAAATTTTCACGGTGAACTTCATACTCCCATGACATGCGTTACGACAAATTGGGGTAGAATCGTTGCGCGATTTTAATGGTGCCGTTCGTTTCGCGGTATTTTTCGCGGGATTCGCGTAATTCGCGATTTTTAGATTTCTAATACACACTAACGAGTGCGAAAGAGAAACACTGTGCGAGCAAGACAAAAACAGTGAAATTCAAGAGAGGAATTATTTAGAATGAACTAAAAATGGCTCGTCGATAATGTAGATCAAAAATTCGTAAAAATCAATAAAATCAAGAAATTTAATATTAAATATCTATGGTAAATAGGCCAAAAACTGTAAAAGTCATTTTGGCATATACCAATAATAATTAAAATTCTTAATTTATTCACAAAAGGCCAATATTTGATAATTTCACTTTATGGATAGTGAAATTGAAACAAATCTGTCTATAAAAGGCGTGTCATTCCTTCATTCGATCTCTTTTTCATTCGAGTTGTCATAAAGTCTACACATGCCAGTGGTCATAGTATACTTTCCATGCAAGTTTTTTCTTAAGTTATTTTCGGTTTTTGGACTTAAAATTTTTCTCCATCAAAATTGTTCATCGGCTTCACTTGGGAAGTTTTTTGTTGGAATACAAATCTAGCACCAAATTTCGTGGCCATTTTTTTGGAATTGTACAAATTCACATTAAGGTTTTAACAAGTAAAGGTTTATAAAGAACTTACTTGTCAGTATTTATTAAAAAAGGTAATTATTTTTTGCATTTTTTTAAACAGTTTGAGGTTAAGGGACAAATGTGATTGCATGCCACAAAGGTATAATTACTAGTCACAAATTAACCTGAACAAATTGTTCACTAACCATTAATAAAATTTATTCCCTTACAGAAAATTTTTGTTTAAATAAAAAAATGAATTTGTAAAATTTTTATTGTGTTTTGACATTTTGTGAAAAACATGCCTATATGGCATATTTTACAAACCATGCTAAATCAATACAAATTTAACGTAGAATAAGTGCATTTGAATATTCACGTGTATATTAATTAAGAAAATTTGAAGTATATAGTTTTTAAACAGATAAGGGTACCTTAAGAATCATAACGTAGAAACAGAATGAAGTAAAAACGCATAGGACTTTATCTAGTTCATGAAATTTCGTGTGATATTTGAGCAAATTAATAAATTAGAACTTTTGTTGAGATTGTTAAATAGATTTAAAAATTATAGAAATTACTTTCAATTGTTAGAGTCTTGAATTTGAGGAATTAAAGAAAATGAATGAATAACCAAATGATATCTTTAAATCGCTACACTACCTTCCACCATTTTATTTCAGCACGCAGCAAGTTGTCATTTGCAAACGCAGCTTAGGGTATGTCAATTATAGGAATTGATATACAATTTACGAACCCAGTGCATGACATGTCAATTATGGGAATTGACATATGATTCACTTATAATAAAAGTTTTTTTGTTTGCAGTGAGTTACACACACATAATTATTCTTATCACCTAAAAATATTACTTTTTCAAGACACAAGTGCCTATCAGATTACATGCATATGCACTGTGTCTAAACTTTTTGTACTTTCTCACGTACGATTTTCAAAGTCGTGGGAAAGTAACAAGAACAAAAAGAAGAGCTTTGAAGTTTTTGATGGGTACCTGGGGGCAGCTAGCCCGAACCTCGGGGAGTTTGTTTTTGAATCGCCTCGCAACAAGTTCGGGAGTTTTCCAATTAAGATTTTTTTTTGCAAAAGTGATCTATCTGAATATTTATGTGATAATTTGTATTAATTTTGTAAAAATTATTTCTAAAGTGCCCAGTTGAATAGTGAAAGAATCTGTGGAAAAACATAAGAGAACCTAAATAATAAGCAATTTCAACATGTGGTTTTCTTTGATTTTTATTAAACATTAATTTCGAATGTTAGGTGCTCTCGTCTTAGAGCACGGCACCCAACGGATAACAACGTATTTACACAGTAATCCTCAACAAAGTACCGCCCGCGAAAAGTAAAACATTTCATCACGTGAAAGAGCATATTAGAAAATTAGTCAAGGACGTTTCTTGAGTTGTGGCGATATCATAAGGAGATTTTATCAACTACTATCTACATACAAATTTCAAGAGTGCGGGTAGGAGGGCATTCTTGGTAATGCATTTGATTGTACTGCTGATTGCTTGTTTTTTTGTTATGTAAGCAAGGAAAGTAAATTAGTAGTAAGACGTCATCTTACGTCGCTATAGATATTGGTAGGAATTAAGCATTAGTAGCAAGATATTGCATTCTCTTACTATAGGTATACCATTAATCCTGTCTTTAGTACCTCGGGAAACAATTGGTTTGGCATATTTAAAATAAACAAGAATTTTCTTGATAGCATTCTAGTCGAACCATTGTCATAAGCACTAGTAGCTCGGTCTTACGGTTTTCATATATATATATAAATCAATGTGGCAGATCTTGTAATACATAACCTCCCGTATGGAAGATAATACCTGTTTGAAATATGATTACCAGCATCATCAACGTACCAGTAAATAACAAAATCATTACAAGGTGACTATACGAGCAGCAGACTTAAAGTCAGCAACGGTGGTCTTTTGTCATTATCCAAACCCAAAGAGTACTAATTTATAATAAAATTTAAGTTCTTTGCCTCTTCTATACACATGTACAAAATTAATTGTTAAAATCTAACGTAATTACACATACATCTTCATAGTAAATTCCTAACTGCTGTTGATCTTTTTCATTTTTGAGTTTTTGTCAATTTTCTAATCACTAGTCGTCTAGCTGTAGACCATTTAACACCGAAATAAAGTGTAAGTTTTCTATGAAAGTGACTTTTTTGATTTATCCTCCTAAACCTCCACATCCTGGCAAACAATACCTATGATGATTTTTTGTGTTTTGTCGTTACACAGGCAAAGAAAGTGAATTAGTAGTAAAATGTCATAGTACGTCGCCACCTATATCAATAGAAATTAAGAATTAGTATGTAGATTTTTGCAGTATCTGACTATATGTGCACCATTAAAACTGGCATTAGTACCTCGGGCAGCGTTTCGTTTAAAATCTATAAATATAAAGAATTTTTATTTGATACCTAACTTCACGGTTGACGTTAACACTTATAGTGATAATATTATGTTATAAAGACTTATTCGAAGTATCAGTTTTGCATCTTAATATCCGCCTTATCTGAATGAGGAATTTCGTGAGGGCCTACACAATTTCGAGCAGACTTTACAAATAACAACAATTAAGCATTTTAATTACAGCACAGCTCAATAACTATAACCGCCTCTAGGGAGCTCCTTCGCGGGATTGAAAAGAAAAGTAAGTGATTTTTTTATTGAATTTTTTGTTGAATTACGCTTTCCATTGACGGCTTAGTTACATTGCGTCTTCGGGTAGCCATTGGTTGTCGTCAGTTTTTTTGCTGACTTAATATGAGGATTCATTTCTATACAAGTATATTCTGATTAAGTATACGTCATTACCAGCGAAGTAGTTAAAACCTTCAGAGTGTAGATAATACCAGATATCGAGATTTCTCTTTGAACCCCCAGTCCACTTGAGTAAATTTCTTTTTCTAAGAGTCAGTTGAGCGAAGGTATTCTCCAAAGTCATTAAAGTTTCCCCGATATGCTCATTTCAGTAATTCGTCAAAGTAAAAAAATAGTGATAGGTCAGTTGTAAAGTTTGGACTAACTCCCAACCTAGAGGAGAAATAGGAAACTTAGCTTGTAGTAGGTTAAGAGATCAAAGTAGATGCCATCATTATAACGTAATGTCTAGCTGAAAGTCTTAATTTCTGAAGGCTGGTGTTGCGAATCAGGCGATCCCAACAATACAAATATTCGGTAATAATTTAAATATAACAATAAATAAATCATTACGTATGCACTTTGGTCACAACGTGACCAAAGCTGATATTTAAATTTTTACCAACACGAATATTTGTATTGCGAGCCAGACCGCAACATAAAACTCTTGAGTCACCCATTTTTGCGAATTAAGCATTTTCCGTTTTGCGCTGTCGCTTCTGAATAAAGACCAGATACGAGTGGAGTCGAACAGAAGTTATCGCGGCGCGCGCACCTAAAAAGAAAATAGCAGACAGATTCAAATTAAGTTTGTCATTATATTGTGGTTGTTCGAAAATAATTAATTGAAAATTTGAAAGTTGTGTGTGTTATTTATTCCTTTTTTTCTTTCCTCACAAAATTATAACAAAAATATTGGCAGCGGTGGGATTTTTGAAGGTTGGTAAGACCTGCCACGTTCAAAATATAGAAAAAAAAATCAAAGATAAAAATATATAACACAACGACGAGGATTTAACTTTTGCATACCTATATACCTAGTACCTACATACATATACTTGGAGATCAAGGCTAAACTTCGACTTCGTCTATCCAGTCAGCAAAACTTCACATGTGCATATCAACGTATATCACGCGGTAAGTTTTTTTTACTTATCACGAGGAATTTTTTTTGCTTTTATAGTAAGTCCGTAAATTTTATTTCAATATTTTGAAATTAAAAATATATCCTTTTTTCCCTTTATATATTAACACAAAATAAAAAAATAAATTTTTTATCTACACATAGTCTACATAGTCATTGTGTGAATATCTACAAAAAGAAATTTTTCTAACATATATACATACATCAAAAAAATAGATAAGTGAATGAATAATTGTTTATGTGAAGCTAGACATACTTATATATAGTGAAGTACAGTGTACGGAAATAAAGTGCGCAAATTCGTAGTATAAAATAATTTCTTCAAATTATTTCAAAGTGCAAGTTTGGTCGATTGTTTTTTTTTTTGGTACATATATTCGTTGTAATTTTACATGCAAAACACGGTGAATATTTTCTTATCTACTCGTAATTCGTACCACTTATTTAAAGGGATAAACAAAAATAAATGTAGATACCGATATATGTAATACATATATCTATCATTTCTATGAATGGTGATTCCAAAGTGAAGTTTTTCTGTGAAATTTAACTATTTCTTTTCGTTTCTTTTATTCGAAATTCTAAGTTTGTCTAAAATTGTATCTTAATCCGTAAAAATTCTTTCCCGACGTCGTCGTGCTAGACTAGTTAGTATATTTGAGGAGTTACCGTTCCACTCGGAATCATTCACCATGCCAGTCGAAGACGAAATCAAGTCAATAAGTCTTTCTGATGTCAGGTGTATGATACCGGAGTACAATGGTGACTCACAGAATTTCAAACATTTTTCGTTTGTTGTAACTTATTGTTTAATTCAAGTGTTTCCGAGCAGGATAAACAATTATATCTTAATATAGTGAGAACTCCACCAAATGGCGCTGCTAATGAATTTATCAAATATAAATCTTTTTCAAATTGGGAAGATCTCAAAAATGCTCTCAAGGGAGAATTTTCGCAAGTAAAATCACGCTCAGTCGCCCAAAACGAGCTTTTAGCGGCAAGGCAAACCTTTTGAGAAAGTGTGAGAGATTTTGGAGAAACAGTTTCAAAGTTATTATCCGGTTTGAATACAAGTACGTACGAAAGCGTGTCTGAGACAGAAGTTCAGAAATTCGTTCTCCGTGAAAATGAAATATTAGCAATACAAACTTTTGAAGACGGCTTAAGAAATGATCAGGTTAGGTTACTAGTTAAAGCTCGAGGTGGGTATAGTCTGCAAAAAGCTATAGAATTTGCTATAGATCATTCTAATAGGCTAGAACGGACTCCCCAAACAACACAATTTTATTGAAGTATATCAAGGTTTCCTCCTCCCAGCTGCCAAATCTGTGGTCGCGTAGGACTCTTTAAGGATAATTGTTATTACAATAGAAACTTACCAAATTTCAAACCAGCACAGATAAACAGAGAGGTTCAAACCATATTATTAATAATTGTTATGTAGGAATGGGCCGAAAAAATTTAGCAATTTCTAAGTTAAGATCTAATCAATCCTCTCAACAAAACTCGTATAGAGCTAATAAGTTTACAGTCGAGAATGTCGCAATAGGGCAATATTTCAGCCAGTCCGTCAAAATGTTCACTACGCTCCAAATGCTCATAACGCTCACATTAATGAAAATCAAATCAATCAAGTTCAAGATCAAAGTGAGTATCAGTATAAGGGAAACGAAAGAGCGCGGGTGGGAACAACCGGCAGACCCTCCCGCGACCGAATGCAGTAGGTAACAGCCGAGATACACCACGAGTTGTAAAAACTTACGATATAGATAACAATTTTAATGTATCTATAATGTTAAAAAAGTTTGAAAATTCATTGAGTGTGTGTTTACCATTTTCTCCTTCAAAAAAGCCTTCCTCTATATTCCTTATAGATACAGGTGCCGAAATTAGTTTAGTTAAATCAAATATTATGCTCCTAAATGACAGCGTACATTTGCAAGGGTATGTCATATCGACTTTATCAAGAGAATCTGTTGCAACTATTGGCCAGGCTCTTGGTACCTTTGAGTTAGCTGATGGAGCTAACAAATACAACATTAAACATTTATATCATTTTATACCTGAAAGTTCCAATTCTGACGGCCTACTTGGAAACGATTTCTTGAGTAGATATAACGCCAGGATAGATTATTTAACTAATAAATTAGAATTATGTATTAAATATAGTGATTCCATCGGAATATCAGCTGAACAATTTAGTAAAATTAAAGTAAGTGGTATATTGAGTTAGATATAAATGATATAAGACCCCGGTATGATAATCTAGACAACTAAAGTATTTTAGTCATGAATTGCAACGAAGATCCGGTTGTCAATAGACTAAAGAAATTAGAAGAATTGCTTAAGCTTGATCACTGAAATAGTGAAGAGAAGAAGTCTATACTAAACATTTGTCGTAAATACAACCACCTATTTTATTTGAAAGGAGATGTTCTTACTTGTACCGATGTGTTATGTACGTAAATTATACCCTGAAAAAGTATAAAAAGGGGTTAATTTTACAGGCATACATACAATGTTGGAACATGATTAGCTTACCTTCAAAAACATTTGAAGAAAGCGAATCAGTTCTTAAAATTCCTAAAAACCCTAAAATTTAAAAAATATTAAAAAATTCCAAATCACTAAATTTCACATAAGCTAACCATGCCTAAAACATGGCAAGTTTATCTATTCAATCATTCCATGAATTAAATCAAAATTATTCCCATGGCAGTAGAAATATATAGTTGAAAAAAGAAAATTATAAAACAAAAGGCAAATCGTACCTTCAGTACGATTTGTCGTAAAAAATTGCAATATGTATGTACGAACGTACATACATAAAAAAAAAAAAGCTTTCACGCTCAGAAATGCGCGCCGCGAAAATACATTATATGTATACGCGTGCCGCAATTTCACTCCTCGTGACGGTGGCTGATGTTTATAAAAGCATCAAATTTCAAGCCTCTGTCCAACGAAAAATATTCTGGACTTGTTTAACCCTTAATGGTCACAAGGGGTATATTTCACCCCAGCCTTTTTTGACCGGCAATACCGTCCACAAAATTCGAGAAAGTGGGACCTACGACGCCACCTACAGGTAGTTACAACCTTGTAGTATAGAGCCAGTTAGCTTTTATTTAAACAGGCCTGTCAGTATTATTGTGACAGGCATTGGAGTCGGAGCGCGTAAAAACCTGGGGTGAATTTTACCCCGTGTGTGTTTTGAAAAAAAAAAAAGTTTTGAAGTAAAGTTTTTTTTTGGTTTATTTGTGAATATTCATAAAAAGTAAGTATAACAAAAAATTATTGTGTAGTTTTAAATTAAAAAAAAAAAAAACGTTTACGTAATTTAAATCGCTATTTAAGATGGCTTATAATCTTCGCGGGCGGACCATTCGGGAACAACTGATCGAGGAAGTCGACGAAGAAATAGAAATCGGAGGTGAAGATTCTGGGGAAGAAGACAACATTTCCGAGCAATCTGGATCTTCATACGGTGAGGAACAAAGCGAGCTCGACTCTGAATTGGAAAATTGTCCGTTATATACGAGGCTAACCGAGTCTCGAGCACGCGGACGCCCGAGAACGATTTTGAGAGGCGTTAACGGTTTCCGATGGGCAACGCAGCGTCCCCAACGAACCTCAGGTAAATAACCCTAGTATCTGTGTGTGTGTGTGTGTATGTATGTGTCTGCGGGTGTGTGTGCGGGTGGCAGTTGATCCTTCCGTTATTGTGGACGCTTTTGCTTCTTCGACTTACTACGTTTGAAAATATACATAAAATAAATACAATTTTGTGACGGGGTTTCTATATCAGTAATAAATATCTATATCAGTAATAAATAATTGCAATCTCACCCAGGACGGGTCAACAACGATGTGCCAATTTTCATTCCTGGGCCAATTAACACCACGGCCTCAACGTTCGTGGAATTTTGGAATTTGCTAATCAATGATGAAATGATTCATATAATTGTTGAGCATACGAATCGGAAAATCGAAGACGTCTGCGCTCACATGATGGTTACGGACCAAGACACGCAGACGTACCACCACCATACCGATGTTGCGGAGATAAGAGCTTACATAGGACTGCTGTATTATAGTGGGCTATGGAAACAATCGTCTGTTAACTACAAATGGCTTTGGGACAAACGCTTCGGTACGTCTGTGTACAGATGCGTTATGAGTCTCGCAAGATTCATGTTTCTTTCGACATGTCTGCGTTTCGATGATAAGACAGTCAGAAACAGTGCAGACAGACTTGCTCCAATTCGAGAATTATGGGAGATATTCATAAAAAATTGCCAACAGTATTACAAGCCTCACAATAACTGCACCGTTGACGAACAGCTCCTTGGGTTTCGAGGCAGATGCGCATTCCGGATGTATATCAAGTCGAAACCCGATAGATATGGCTTAAAAATAGTCAGCTTGAATGACGCATCTACATCATATATGGTAATTCATTTTATTTGGAATTATAATTTGTTTTCTCGCTTTTCATAATATTATGATTTTTTCATTCTATTTTCTCTTTTGTTTGTAGTACAATGCCATGCCTTATTTGGGAAAAACGTCGACGCCGGATAATGAGTCCGTTTCGGAGTATTTTCTGAGGGAAGTTACTAAACCGATTCACGGAACCAAGCGCAACGTAACCTGTGATAACTGGTTCACCTCCGTTCCGATGGTAAAAAAAATGCTTGAGGAACCAATACAATTGAGCGTCACCGGGACAATCCGAAAGAACAAACGCGAAATCCCGCATGATATGAAAATAGCACAAAAACCGATTCCAGGCACAAAATACTGTTACACGAAAGATTTAACGCTATTATCATATACGCCAAAAAAAAAACAAGGTCGTTTTATTATTGACGTCGTTTTTGCACGGTGAATCTCGGGTTATTGATGGGAAGCCGGAAATAATACAGCATTACAATAAAAATAAAGGGGGCACTGACTGCTTCGATCAAATGTGCCATTCGTACACGGTTAGTCGACGAACACATCGGTGGCCGATGCGGTTTTTTTTCGGAATGCTCGACCAAGCAGCCGTCAATGCTAGAGTTTTGTTGAAATGCCGTATGAATAATAATAATATCGAAGAAATCGTGACGATGGAGAGCTGCCTCCGATCACTCTATGAGCATTTAATCAAACAGCAATTGGAAGAGCGATATACAATTCCAACGATTCGCAAAGACATAAAAATTGGAATTTCGAATATTTTAGGATTGCGAGATTTGCCCGCCGATTTCGAAGAGGAACGGCCGAAGTTCGATAGGTTCACGCGATGCGATATGTGTACCCGAAAAAATGATAAGAAGACGAATATGCAGTGCCCGACCTGTAAAATGCCAATGTGCGATAAGCATCGCACTTACATGTGCGTACGATGCACTTTTGGTTTCGAATGATGTTAATTTCCAGTAATAATGTTTGCTTTGCAAGAAAACAATTTTTGTTTATTTTTTTAATCCATTTTTGTTAATGAAATAGCACTTATTTCCGAAAAACTTGCGTTTCATTTTTTCGGAAAATCCCTCACTTCATATGTCTAAATAAATATACTTTTTGGAACGGCCGCTAAATTCACCATTCCTACCTGAAAGCATGCTACTTCAGGCTTATGAAATATATTTTTTTTTTTTTTTTAAATTGAAAATTAACAATTTTGCAATAATTTTTGTAAAAAAAGTCATTTTTGAGACGAATTTTTTTGAAACTTTTTTTTCGCTTATTTCAAATTAAGCTTTTTGAAAATTATTAGTATGGTTGCATGGAGGAGAGTCGAAAGTACATTATGGTATTTTTTTCTTTTTTTCTTTCAATTTTTGTATTATTTATTGCACTGCAAAGTGGCTGGGGTAAATATCACCCCGGATGACCATTACGTCATTATTTCGAAGTGTGACCAGCAAGGGTTAAACAAGTCCAGAATAAATGAAAATTATTCTCAGGGTAGAAATGCAACTATGCATTTTCTACCCTGACCGACGGCTCTTGATCGCGATGAAAATGATCAAGAACACAGTCGAATTATAAAAGCGAACGGAGTTGAATTTTAGATCGAAAAAGGGAAAAGTTGAATTAAAAAAGTTTGTAAAAATCGAGTTGGTTTTGTAAATCCTAATGGAAAAGGTGACAGTCGAATTTGGAAACGAAGAAGTTGTGATTTCAAAAATATCATGCGCGGCAGTCGAGTTTTAAAGAAAATTAGAGTTGGTTTTTGAAATTCTTTTGGAAAGAATCGGGTGGATCGGTCTCGGTCGCGTTGATAACGGAAATTAGCGTAAAACTACAAAAGTTTCTATATAAGGAAAAGTGGTGGAGTTATCAAAAAGCTTCCAGTTAATAAAGTGCCTAAAAAAAGAAATAAAATAAATAAAATTTATACAAAAAAAAAAATGGGTGTTTTGGATTAACTCCGCTGCCAGAGTCCCGCTAAAGGTATTTATACAATAATTTGGCGCAGCCGGTAGGATAGAGGAAGCCTACTTTAAACAAATGAAGTATAAGCGCTCGAAAACCCTCTATCCTAAGAACCAAAAAGGAGTTAAGGACGGGATCGAATACTGGGCAAGACACCCTACCCTCTGCCTGAAGTTGAGTCTGGCTTCAGGAGTATTTCGATCTTGTCGGCTCCCAAAGCTCGGAGTCGGACAGCTTTAACTGCCTCTGTTTGAAAAACACGCAGCCACCCCCTCATCAAAGCACAAAGTGCCAACGTGGGATAATAGAATCCTCAACCGACAATCTGCGAACCGGAGCTGAAAGGGACTTCGAAGTAGGCAACGCGCCTTCCTTTCAGCTTTTATCCAGGGGAATTTAAGAAGGCCACCTGGCCCCCCGGCAGCAAAAGAACTTCAAACAAGAAAACCAACGATCCTGAATTGAGAGGGACCTCGAAGAAGGCAATAAGCCCCCCTCTCAATTTGAACCAAGGGAATTAAGACGGCAGAAGCCCCCCTAGCTGCAAATTTTACATATGGCGGTCCATTAGCGAAGAAAGCTCCCATCAGGAGACGCCGCAGGAAATATTACCATCTCTATCAACTCCACAACAATCCCCCTCACCGGGCGACGCACAGGAAGTTCCGTCCCGGAACGAAGGAGGCAACGAGGGAGCAACATCCGCACTGGAGGGTGGAGTGCAAACACCCCCAACAATATCAACAGTAAAAGGAGTCACCCTTAGGAGTGGGACAATCCTGACAGGTCCCCAACAAGTAAGGGATAATTTCAATTTAGAAACACATTTAAAAAATTTGGAAGAGAGAGTGCGAAACTCCTCCGAACTCTCTGTGAATCAGTGCGACTCAGTAGAAAAGCAGATCGAAAAGTCGAGAAAAGAAAGATTGGAAACAATCGAAAAATTTAAAATTAACACAGAAAAGTTCAAAAAGAGCTTAAAGGAGTTTGGAGAATTTTCGCACTCTCTCGGGGTAGATATCATTCAAAATAATAGTGCTAGGTTAAGATAAAGTACCATCGAAGACAGTGTCAGTGATTCCACCGCGAGTGAATTCCTTTTAAATTGGCTGGGCGACTCCCTTCTGGAGACCAGCTTAGAAGAAACTAGCTCCCTAAAAGTGCCAAAGTCTAAAATCCCCAATATAAGCATGGCAGATTACGCTAAAATCGCCAAGCTAAATGCCCAAATCGTTCCCCTATTTTCTGGAGAACAGCACCCAAAATTGAGTCTTGAGCTCCAAACTTTCCTAGGAAGCTGCAGACAAGTGATCCAGTGCATTTCGGTGGATGAACTAACAGCATTTATACAAATCTTCCCCACCAGACTTCGAGGCGAAGCTTACTAGCTTTTTGCCTCAAATATGCCCACTACTTTCAAAGAAGTAGAAGAACGGCTTAATCGCACATACCTGCCTAGAGAAACTTACCAGGAACTGGCAAATAAATTAATCACCACTAGGCAGTATCCTTTGGAAAACCTCACAGCCTTCACGGTACGAGTAAAACAAATGCTGACACTCTGCAATGAAGCAGCAGAATCCAAATACGGAGCCACAGCAGCACCAGCTGTTAAAACGCAGCTGGAAGATTTCGCAAAGAATGCATTAAAGACAGGCGTAAAGAGCACTTGACATGGAATGTTATATATATAAAACCTAGATTAGGATATATATATAAACCTGATTTGATTTTTATTAAAAATCCTGGAAACCCTGAAATATCGCAAAATCAATATCATTCCCCAAACAAAAAAAAACCCAATATACAAAATCTCGTACCTAAAAGCCTAAAATTGGGAATAAAAAAGAAAATCATAAATTATAAAATTCAAGAAACTAATCATGCACAAAACATGATTAGTTTATCTTCCAAAAAGGGTGAAGAAAATTGCATCAGCAATTTTTCTTCACATTTCAAACAACTCATAAAATTTTTCCCATATAACGACTTGGGAAAAACAAAAGTTTCAGATTTCAACCAGGTCGTTCTAATGGGAACAAGCTCCACCACAAATTTTGCCTTCAGCAAAACTTGTCAGTGGAAATAATTAAATTCAAAAAGAAATCAAAAAGCAAATCGTACATTCAGTACGATTTGTCGCGAAAAATACAATATGTATGTTCATACGTACATACATATTACGAAAAAAGCTTTCGCGATAAGAAACGCGCGCAGCATAAATGGATTATATGGATATGCGCGCCGCGATTTCAAACGACGGGACGGTGGCTGATGTTTTTAATTAAAAGTGTAAGATTACATGTTTTAAGCCACCGTCCAACGCGAATAATTCTGGACATGTTTGAACAAGTCCAGAATTAATGGTAAAATTTTCTCAGGGTAGAAAATGCAATGAAGCGTTTTCGACCCTGAACAACTGCTCTTGATCACGAAAAAGGTGATCAAGAAGAGAGTTAGTTCTTAGGATTCGAGTAGAGTTGTGTTCGATTTTATGGTTCTTGTCGGGTTAACCACGAGCGGCGTGATAGAAAAAATATTAAAGAACAACAGTAGATTTTTGCTCTCGATTGCGGATTTGTTTTAAGTTTGTAAAATGATAGAAAGGAAAAACAAGAATAAAAATTCAATCAAGGAACGCTTAAGCGCTTAGTAGGACGATTAAAAAATTCGGTAAACCTAGTGAAAAGTCAAAATTTGATAAAAAGTTCAAGAAAGAAAATGGAAAAGTTACGCATTTAGTTTTGTTTTGTTAAGAAAAATTTACCTAAGTTCTATTTTAAGAAGTTTGTAAAAAAGTGAGTTTTTAATAAAAGGAAATTATATGAGAACCTTTGTGTAGTTGAATATACCTTCCGGATTACGAAAAGCAACAGTCAACGTCAAGGTGAAAACAAATAACAGTGAGTACTTTTATAAATCTCCATAATAACTACGTTGGGTATATATACAACAATTATCTACATAATAACAACGTTGGATATATACATAACAGGAACGTCTCCAGCAAAGTGCTCTATTCCTGCAACCTTCAGGGCAATTTCAATAAAATGTGAAACAGAATACAATACCCCATTTAATAAGTGCAATAACACCCAATAACGCACAATTTAGTGGAATTAATTCATCAGCTAATCACAGCGTATTTACTCCCGGCATAATGCCATTCGCTCAAGTTCCTCAGACCCTGCCAAACACAAATAGCCACGTTCAACAGCCGCAGTTCACACAGGCAAACACATCACCATATATCAAACAGGAGCCAAGCTCTCCCAATAAAACTTATAATGTAAACAATAAAAATTATTATTTAAACAAAATCAGTTGTGCTTTTTGAAATTTAAGAGGCCATACATACGCCGATTGTCTGAAACGTAAAAATACGCGGTACTGTGTGAACTGCAAAATGTATAACCACGACGTTCGTGACTGCAGGAGGAACAACGATAATTTTCAAAGACCCCAAAACAGAAAAGCACCAAACCAACGTCCTAGAGAGCCCGACAACCCCAATAACAACTCCAGAGTCTATAATGTGCGAAAAAAGTGTGAATTTTGTGGCCGTTCTGGATATATATTAAGCGCATGTCAGCAAAAACGTAAATGGGAAGCCCGGAGTCAGGGAAACGACGTACAGTCGACCCAAAACTCCCCGGGTCGACTATAAATCTCCCAACTAATAAAAAGGGGTATAACTAAACTATAACTTGCTTCAGACATAGGCCTGAACGGCCAAACTAAACCAGTAGTAGACAGAGGCGCTGAGGTTAGTATAATAAAGAAAAGGTCTTTAAAAGATCCCAAAGCAATTAACCACAATGAGGCATGTACACTTCAGACCCCATTTGGTACCGGAAAGACTCTGGGAAATTGCCAGGGAAACTTTGCTTTCAAAAACAAAACTCCCTGCAAGTTTCAAATGGTAAAGAACTTGCCTGGCCTTTCCGATGATGGACTCCTAGAAAATGATTTCCTAGCAAATAATTGTAACGTTGAAGGTCCTAATAAGGCACTAAGGTTTCCTCGCACGGAGACTAATCCTGATGAATTTGCTTTGCCATTGATGTTTGAAACGGACAAGCTACATTCTGAAAAAGCAGTCGAAGTAAGAACACTTGCAGAAGAGGTTGAGTCTAAACAGGCTGAACTATCCACCTGCAGTGTCTTCAAGGCTTCTCAAACGAGAAAAGCTGGCTGCCAAGCTCCAAAAGGGCCCAAGGAATGTGAAAAAAGCTGTCTGGGCGAGCAAGAGACCGATGAAGGCAGGCAGCAATTGGTTACCTTTAAGGAACCACTGTGCATACCTGCGCGCTCTCAAATTGTTGCCCCAGTCCCGTTACAAACTCAAGAAGAAATTCTCTGTTTATCCCAAGAGATAAGCGATGGAGTCTTCTTGGTAAACAGTTTACTGTCATCTGGAGAAGAAATAGTGCTGCTTAGTATTCTCAACGCTAACAGTCATAAAGTAGTCATACATAGCTTAAAGTTACAGCTATTTCCAATAAACGACTACACAATAGTCCCATTAAGGCACACAAAATACCACAAAAGAACACACATTCCAATACCAAATTTAGAGGCAATATCAAACAACACAAGAGACGGAACTGAGTGTCTAAAGCCTGCCAAAAAGGTGCATATAGCTCTTCCGTCCAAAATCCCGAGGCATCAATCATTATTAAGCAAACAACGGCTATATAAGAACGATAGCGACTCGCTAAAGCCTTTATTAAAGGTGCATATTACTCCACCGTCACACAACACACAAAATTCTACATGGTCAAAAAACAATAGCATTGACGCGCATGAGTATGTCACACAACCTAAGGCAAAGGCCACACAGGTGTACCCAGCTCAGCCGTCAACAAAGCAGGAAGCAATTACCCTGCAACACGCTAATAACAACGAAATAAAGCCTCAAAAGGAATCACAAAAGCCTCATCTACGTACAGGTCAAAAACTTAAAAGGAAGAGTAAGTCAAACCAAGGTTCAGCTGAAAAATCAGCAATATTACAGCATGTACGATATCTATACCCGGATTATGAGACTCCGGACGACCCAAAGCAATACCCGCGCATATCTAGGCTGGTGCAAGAACTCAGCCCAGACCCTAATTTGACCGCGGAAGAAAAAATTTCGATATCAGAACTCTGCGAAGAGTATAACGATATCTTCTTCCTCAAAGGTGACAAACTCACCTATACAAATGCAATAACGCATAACATCCCATTGGTGCAAGATCAAGCACCAATCAATCAAAAAATGTACCGCTTACCTGAAACATAGCGGAAAGTAATTAACGAGCAGTTAAAAGAAATGCTAGACAGCGGGAGAGTCCTGTCTGGTAAAAGCCCTTGGAATTCACCTCTACTAGTTGTCCCCAAGAAAGCGGGACCGGACGGTGAAAACAGGTGGCGCGTCGTTGTCGACTTTCGTAAAATAAACGAAAAGAGAGACGCATTCCCGCTACCCCGAATCGAGGATATTCTTGGCCAGTTAGGTCATGCAAGGTATTTCACCACACTCAATCATCAAGTTCTCATCGACAAAAGAGATCGACATAAAACTGCTTTCAGCACAAGTTATGGGCACTACGAGTTCAAGCGTATGCCATTCGGGCTCAAAGGAACCCCCGCCACATTTCAACGCCTAATGAATTTCATATTAACAGGCCTAAAAGGCCTCGAATGTTTTGTCTGCCTAGATGACATTGTCATCTATGGAAAAAATTTAAATGACCACAACGAAAAGTTGAGGAAAGTCTTCAATAAGATGAGAGAGAGCAACTTAAAACTGTAGCCAGAGAAGTGCCAATTTCTACGAAGAGAAGTTGCTTACCTAGGACATAAATGTTCTAGCGAAGGAGCCCTACCGGACCCAAGTAAGACGGCCTACGTCCAAACGTTTCCTGTTCCAAAAACAGTAAGGCAAGTCCAGTCATTTTTAGGACTTGCCAATTACTACAGAAAATTCATTCCAGACTTCTCCAAAGTTGTACGTCCAATCACGAATTTACTCCGAAAGGATGTAAAATTCACTTGGACAGAGAAATGCCAAGATGCATTTCAGAGCATAAAAATGCCTTAATTTCTCCACCACTTTTGATTTACCCCCATTTTGCAAAATCTTTTAATCTTACTACGGACGCAAGTAACGAGGCTCTAGGAGGAAAGGACCAGCCCATTGCCTATGATAGCCACACATTAAACAAAACCGAAAGAAATTACTCTGCTATAGAGAAAGAGTTATTGGTTATTGTCTGGGCTACCAAGAATTTCAGGTGCTATCTTCAAGGCCGGAAATTCACGGTCTATACTGACCATAAACCTCTCAAAGGTGTCTTCAATGTGAAAGACCCTACCTCCCGTTTGGTGAGATTTCACCACAAATTGTCTGAATTCGATTACAACATCGAATACAAACTCGGGAAATACAACACTAATGCAGATGCACTAAGTCGCATCCCTCAAGCATTAAAAGAAGACAGTTTAGACAATACCTTAACGGTAAAAGCCCTAGTCCACCACACGATGGACTCAGATGTGGAGGAAGACGACTCCACAAATAATAAGAAAAAGAAGAAATACGCTCATTGTTTCGTCGTGACTCGAGCTCGGAAGCAAAAGGCTCAAGAGACAATAAATAGCTCCAGTGTGGAGACAGAAGAGCACACGAAAACGGACCAAAACGAAATTCAACTTACGGAGGCAGATATTCACTCCCCAGCATCGCTTGATCAAAAAGTAAGTACTGGTAAGACACCCGAAGTTATTACTAGCCCCTCGGCAATCCGAACAATCTTAAAAGATTATCACGATTCTCCATTTGGTGGCCATCAAGAAATACATTAAAAAATGCCCTAACTGCCAGACGATGAAAGCTTCTCCACAATATAAAATGCCAATGGTTATCACGGACATCGCAGAACAACCGTTCGACAAAGTTTACCTCGATATTGTAGGCCCATTAGAAGAGACCACATCAGGTAACAAATATATCTTGACCTTCCAAGATAATTTAACGAAATTTGTCGACTGGTATGCAATACCTAATGCAGTAGCGCAGTTTTACCCAAAAGAATACTCACCGATCAGGGAACAAATTTCCTGAGTGAATTATTCAAAAGAGTATGTTAGCTTCTAAAGGTAAAGAAGTTACAGACTTCAGCATACTACCCACAGTCTAATGGAGCACTAGAGCGTGCTCATAGACCCCTAATAGAATACCTGCGAACAATCGTAGATGAAAATCCCAAAACATGGGCCCAATACGTACGAACCGCTGCATACGTGTACAACAATAGTGTACACGAGGGTACTAAACTTACCTCAATGGACTGCCTATACGGCTTCACAGCGGATGTCCCATCAAATTTAAAACGGGATCCAGAACCCGTTTACAATTATGAGAGCTACTATCACATATTGAAGTATAAGCTCCAAAAATCATATGCCACGGTACGAAAGAACTTATTGGCAAGTAAACAGCGCTCAAAGGGGTACTACGATAAGACAGTACGACCCCTAACTTTCCATGTAGGAGACAAGGTCCTCATCAAGAATGAAAGCAGAAAACATAAGCTTTCTCAAATCTGGGTAGGACCTTATCAGGTAATCGCAATACCAAGTGATGTGAATACCACCATCAAAATTGGTAAACGTATGGGAACGGTACACAATAACAGTTTAAAACCATATTTCGAGTAAAAGCATGTTGAACAAAAATGAACCAGGTTGACTTGAAATGCCTACTACAGTGTCCATTAAACCTCATTTCAATACCTCCCCATAAACATTTGCGGTGGAGTCACTCCACTGCCCAGTTTAAAACGGCACAATACAAGTACAAATATACTAAAAAGGATTGTTTTCTTCTTCTGAATTGTCCTCAGAAATGGCGCTAAAATTCATCATATTTGCCCTCTTCATCCAGTACACAACTGGAGTATTCGCTGACAAACCTTATGTAATAACCCAGCTAAATGACTCGCGTATACTTTTCGAGGACCTGGGAAATCTCATGGTATATCATGACACCTGGAATGTTCTCACCGAGATAGATTTGGATGAACTAGATGCCCAGATAAAGCTAGCAGAATAAGCAGAGCACTTAGTGCATAAACTCTGCATAAATGTAACCAACCCAGAAGACCTGTGTAACGTGCAGCAACTACACATACACGCTATAATAGATAGCGTACGAAAGCGCACGGAAACTATAAAGGTACTAGTACCAGGAAAACGCAAGGCCAGATCGCTATTTGATGGAATAGGCAATGCCATGCACTATTTGTTTTGCACTATGGACAGCAATAACGAGAAATAAATTTACAGTAGGTTAGAAGAAGTTGAATCGAATACACAAGCCCTAGCCGAGCTAGAGAAACAACAAATTAGTGTTGTAAAAACTACCTTGGAAAAGATTCAAAAACCGCTGGCTATGTTAATAGACAGACAACAAAAAATAGCACACCAGATAAACGATCTCCACCATGTGGCCGACGATTTAACTAGGAGGCAACTAAGACAAGAGATTATATCAAGCTTATTGCTCCAAATCATCGAAGTCGAATATCGACAACAAGCCCTCCTGGATATAATAATGGCTAGTAGAACCAATCATATTCATCCACTCCTAATGTCTCCCAAAAATCTGCTGGAGATATACCGCAAAACAACCTCGAATTGTCCGAATGACCAAAATTGCCTGTCTGTCCTATATCAGACAGCAGGAGCTCAGTCACTCCTTATACAAAATAAATTGGTGGTGAGAACTACTCTCCCAATTTTTAATCTGCCAAAAATGAGGCTACAACAGATTCAATGCTATCCTGTACCCAAGTCAGCAAATTATTCATTAATTCCAGACCCTGGTTATTCATACATAGCCAATAGCGCAAAAACTCAGGAAATTCTCTTATTAAAAGGCGAGGACATGAAAATTTTCAAAAAAATAACAATAATTTGGAAGAAAACAGGTATGTAGGTCGGCTGAATACGCCTATAATCAAAGCGGCAACGTCCAACGAATGTGCCATTAAATTACTATACAACCCTTTAAATGAAGTGCCCAAATGCAGGATCAGAGTACAAGCTCCCTAAAAAGACATGCTGATCAAACTAAGCAAGCCCAATATGTGGCTATTTTCATGTATTACCTCCACGGTGTTACATATCACATGTCCAGATCACTTTGTAATCTCGAAACTAGAAGGACAAGGGATATTAGAGATAACGCAACCATGTCAAGTGCAATTAAGTGACAAAGTGCTCAAATATGAAGGTCAAAGTAAACGCCCGCTGAAAATAATTCAACCCAAACAATTTCCACAATGTAATCATTCCTTATTGAATTTGAGTCTGGCCGACATTTTACCAGAATCTCAAAACCAAACGCAATTTTCAATGGAAATTATAACTGGAGACGATATTCACAAATCAGTCTACCAGGATACGCATTCACTAGAGGAAATTAGAGGCAAAATTATTAAATACCAGGAAAAGATATCGAGTAAAAGCTCCCTTATCCTGTCCACAACTTCTCTATCATTCACGAGCCTACTAGTTATGGCCATAATGATTGTTGTGGCAGTAAAATATCTACACCTTGTTGTCATCAAGATGAGACAACAGAGAAATCAACCACAAGGTAACCCCGAAAGTTCATCCGAGGGAATTCCTTTAGAAGAGCGAACTCAAGCTCTCCAACCCAGTTTAAGGCGAACTAGAAGCCTCGCTAAAACCAAATCGGTTCAAATAATTTAAAAATGCGACACTGATGCTGTCAACATGGATCGCCAAATCAATGTAAAATTGAAGCAAAAGGAGTAGCCCTGGTACACTATATACAAAAAGTATATAGAATTAAATATAACTAGATTAGTATACAAAAGAATTTTTGTTAGAATTAATGCTACATAAATATTAAATATGCAAAATATACAACAGTACAGTAGAGGTAATCAGAAAAGAAAAATAAGTTAAACTTAGGTACATAAAAAGGGCATTACATTCAATTATTAAATAGTCGGTAAACTAATAGCATTAAAAGGAGTTAGTTAAACATAAATCAACAAATAAATAAATATGAAAATAAATAGAAAAAACAAAAATAACACAAAAATTATATTCAAACTAAATAATAAATAAAGAACAAACCAAATTGTAGTAGAACTAAGAGTAAATAAAGACCTGAAGGGTCGAAGCAAAAAAAAAAATGTATTAAAAGTACATAAAAGAATTAGTTAATAAAAAAAAGGGTAAAGAGAAATAGAATAGAAATAAAATTATAAGCCATACAAAATAAATGTAAAATCGGCGCAACCGAGATATAACAGAAGAAATAAATCAAACATAAAACATTGTAACTACTTGAACAGTAGAAGAAATAACAAAAAAAGGATTACCGGGCTGTTATGTTGTCGATCTCTCGTGCTTGCAGAAAGAAGAGATTGGAGTATAAATCAGTAAAAATGCTAAATTAGCACCGGCTAGGTCTTCCTTTATTTATTGAACTCGTATAATTAACATTCCTTTTTTTTTTACACAGTTTTCACAATATTTAGTTACTTTTAACACAAATTTTCCTTTTAACACAAATTTTCCTTTCTACACAAATTATCACCAATATTTAGTAATAATAATCTTAAAATTATTTGTTCGCACTATTTTTGGAATAATTAGTATGTATTAAGCTTAAAAATTTCCGTGAGCACTCATTGACGGGTTGAAGAGAGACTCCCCGAGGGTCGGCGATATTGCACCCCAGGTACCGATCACAAAACTTCCAAAAGCTTTTTTTATTCTTTTTATTACTTTCCCACGACGTGAAGAATCGTACGTGGGAAAGAACAAAAGTTTAGACGCAGTGCATATGCATGAAATCTGATATGCACTGTGTCTTGTAAAAATAATATTTTTAAACGACCGACGGGTATAATTGTACGTATGTATAGTACATGCGATTAAGTTTTAGGAATTTAACGGAAAAGCTGTATGTAGGTAAGTATACATACCGTGTGAAAGGAATGTACGACTGATAACAAAATGCAATTTATGCTAAATTGCACTTTGTTTCAGTATGAAAATGCATTTTTAAATGCATTTAAAATTGAAATGTATTTTCTGTTAAATTATTTTTACTTTTCAGGGTCATTTCTGATACGCCGATACATTGTATAGGACAATATATTGGTGTATTGGTTTTATGGTTGTGGTTCGGGTCAATGGGCACCTGAGTCACAACATCAATTATCTTATTTAATAGTTTTGAGTTTTATAAATGGTTTTTACAAACACACCGATAAATATGTATTTATAAGATGCATATTTGGTTATTTATATTTATTGTAGCCATCTATTTATTTTATATACATTTCCATTTTTATCTTATTAAAGACAAAGAAGAAAGAAGAGAGAAAGTAAAAGGGAAATTTGATCTGGACGATATTTAGATTTAAAAAAAAGGATAGGAATGGTAGTTGTGTAATTTTAATGTTGTTTTGACAGCGTCCATACTAAGCAGCTAGCTGATAAGCGTTTGCATGGGGTTTTCCTTAGCCCTTTGTTTTTCCTCTGTTTTTTTTTTATTATTATTTTTTTTTTGATTTGGTGTGTTCATATTGTTGTCGCCGTGGTGTAATGATTGGCGTGATTCACTGTGTTTGGGATAAGTTCGCTGTTTTGGTTACCGTTTGTGTTAACGTAAGCGGTTTTGTTGATTGCGATAATGATTGTTGTGTTTTTTTTTTTGTGTACTCCTTGTATGTGTTCACTATTGTTTTTGGTTGTTGAGACCTTCTCGATTTTGTGAAGTTCACTTGCAAAAATGATCTTTGTCGAAGAGGTTGGCCCCGCCGTTTACCGCGTTCCTGAATCTTACTGCGTCCGGGTCACCGGAATTTACATCTTATATATCTTCCCCGGATGGAATGGGCCTTTGCGGGTGGTGTGGCATGCTTTTGGTCGGCGTAGTTTGCCCCTTTGGGGTGGGCCACCCATTGCTGACTTATATCATCAGTCCGGCTTTGCATTATATCCAGACTATGGAATGGGGGTCTCTTTCCTTGGTAAATAGTCGCTTTTAAGTTTTGAAAAAAATAAAATTTGTATTCGTGGGAATATGGTGCTGTTCCGGTGGCCAGTGAGCATGATTGGGACGCGGAGGACGCTTTTTAATTTGCTAATTTTTTCCTCTTTTTTCTTTGTTTTTATTCCAAAAATTATTGTACAATTTTTGTATATTTTACTAGAGGAAATATATATTCACTAGAGGAAATTAGAGGCAAAATTATTAAATACCAGGAAAAGATATCGAGTAAAAGCTCCCTTATCCTGTCCACAACTTCTCTATCATTCACGAGCCTACTAGTTATGGCCATAATGATTGTTGTGGCAGTAAAATATCTACACCTTGTTGTCATCAAGATGAGACAACAGAGAAATCAACCACAAGGTAACCCCGAAAGTTCATCCGAGGGAATTCCTTTAGAAGAGCGAACTCAAGCTCTCCAACCCAGTTTAAGGCGAACTAGAAGCCTCGCTAAAACCAAATCGGTTCAAATAATTTAAAAATGCGACACTGATGCTGTCAACATGGATCGCCAAATCAATGTAAAATTGAAGCAAAAGGAGTAGCCCTGGTACACTATATACAAAAAGAATATAGAATTAAATATAACTAGATTAGTATACAAAAGAATTTTTGTTAGAATTAATGCTACATAAATATTAAATATGCAAAATATACAACAGTACAGTAGAGGTAATCAGAAAAGAAAAATAAGTTAAACTTAGGTACATAAAAAGGGCATTACATTCAATTATTAAATAGTCGGTAAACTAATAGCATTAAAAGGAGTTAGTTAAACATAAATCAACAAATAAATAAATATGAAAATAAATAGAAAAAACAAAAATAACACAAAAATTATATTCAAACTAAATAATAAATAAAGAACAAACCAAATTGTAGTAGAACTAAGAGTAAATAAAGACCTGAAGGGTCGAAGCAAAAAAAAAATGTATTAAAAGTACATAAAAGAATTAGTTAATAAAAAAAAGGGTAAAGAGGAATAGAATAGAAATAAAATTATAAGCCATACAAAATAAATGTAAAATCGGCGCAACCGAGATATAACAGAAGAAATAAATCAAACATAAAACATTGTAACTACTTGAACAGTAGAAGAAATAACAAAAAAGGATTACCGGGCTGTTATGTTGTCGATCTCTCGTGCTTGCAGAAAGAAGAGATTGGAGTATAAATCAGTAAAAATGCTAAATTAGCACCGGCTAGGTCTTCCTTTATTTATTGAACTCGTATAATTAACATTCCTTTTTTTTTTACACAGTTTTCACAATATTTAGTTACTTTTAACACAAATTTTCCTTTTAACACAAATTTTCCTTTCTACACAAATTATCACCAATATTTAGTAATAATAATCTTAAAATTATTTGTTCGCACTATTTTTGGAATAATTAGTATGTATTAAGCTTAAAAATTTCCGTGAGCACTCATTGACGGGTTGAAGAGAGACTCCCCGAGGGTCGGCGATATTGCACCCCAGGTACCGATCACAAAACTTCCAAAAGCTTTTTTTATTCTTTTTATTACTTTCCCACGACGTGAAGAATCGTACGTGGGAAAGAACAAAAGTTTAGACGCAGTGCATATGCATGAAATCTGATATGCACTGTGTCTTGTAAAAATAATATTTTTAAACGACCGACGGGTATAATTGTACGTATGTATAGTACATGCGATTAAGTTTTAGGAATTTAACGGAAAAGCTGTATGTAGGTAAGTATACATACCGTGTGAACGGAATGTACGACTGATAACAAAATGCAATTTATGCTAAATTGCACTTTGTTTCAGTATGAAAATGCATTTTTAAATGCATTTAAAATTGAAATGTATTTTCTGTTAAATTATTTTTACTTTTCAGGGTCATTTCTGATACGCCGATATATTGTATAGGACAATATATTGGTGTATTGGTTGTATGGTTGTGGTTCGGGTCAATGGGCACCTGAGTCACAACATCAATTATCTTATTTAATAGTTTTGAGTTTTATAAATGGTTTTTACAAACACACCGATAAATATGTATTTATAAGATGCATATTTGGTTATTTATATTTATTGTAGCCATCTATTTATTTTATATACATTTCCATTTTTATCTTATTAAAGACAAAGAAGAAAGAAGAGAGAAAGTAAAAGGGAAATTTGATCTGGACGATATTTAGATTTAAAAAAAAGGATAGGAATGGTAGTTGTGTAATTTTAATGTTGTTTTGACAGCGTCCATACTAAGCAGCTAGCTGATAAGCGTTTGCATGGGGTTTTCCTTAGCCCTTTGTTTTTCCTCTGTTTTTTTTTTATTATTATTTTTTTTTTGATTTGGTGTGTTCATATTGTTGTCGCCGTGGTGTAATGATTGGCGTGATTCACTGTGTTTGGGATAAGTTCGCTGTTTTGGTTACCGTTTGTGTTAACGTAAGCGGTTTTGTTGATTGCGATAATGATTGTTGTGTTTTTTTTTTGTGTACTCCTTGTATGTGTTCACTATTGTTTTTGGTTGTTGAGACCTTCTCGATTTTGTGAAGTTCACTTGCAAAAATGATCTTTGTCGAAGAGGTTGGCCCCGCCGTTTACCGCGTTCCTGAATCTTACTGCGTCCGGGTCACCGGAATTTACATCTTATATATCTTCCCCGGATGGAATGGGCCTTTGCGGGTGGTGTGGCATGCTTTTGGTCGGCGTAGTTTGCCCCTTTGGGGTGGGCCACCCATTGCTGACTTATATCATCAGTCCGGCTTTGCATTATATCCAGACTATGGAATGGGGGTCTCTTTCCTTGGTAAGTAGTCGCTTTTAAGTTTTGAAAAAAAAAAAAAATTTGTATTCGTGGGAATATGGTGCTGTTCCGGTGGCCAGTGAGCATGATTGGGACGCGGAGGACGCTTTTTAATTTGCTAATTTTTTCCTCTTTTTTCTTTGTTTTTATTCCAAAAATTATTGTACAATTTTTGTATATTTTTTTATTTTTATAATAAATGTTTTAATCCTAGGATGATTCTTGTTATTTGTTATAAATTTTTTTCTATTGGTTTCCGTTGTTTTTGTCATTAGATTGTTCTTGATGTATTTTTTGTGTTGTTTGTTTGTGTTTTCCGCTTATGTTTTCAAATTTATAGTATTATTGTTTTCGTGTTTATTGGTTGTGATTGGTTTGTTTGTTTTGGAGGATCTTACTCAAATCTTATAGCTTTGTGTATTTAAGCGTGAAAGCATTGATGTTCTTGGCAATAGAGGAAGTAGAGGAGAGAGAAAAAAAATTTGTATATAAAGTAAATTTTGCTACGAATAACGCTATATTAACCATAAACTAAGGTTCACTTTAGTTGAATAACATTATAATGTAATATTATAACTTTCAAGTTTGTAGTTGACTAATAGTCGTTTATTTTTTCCAGTGTTGAGTATATTTCTATCTATGGTAGTTGTAAGTATATAATTTTACATGGTTTTTATTATTTATAATTGACTAATTATATGTTAAATCTTTATTTATTCGTTTATATATATGTATGCCTTGATATATTATTTTTAATGGATATTCGTGTGTTTTCCCCTTTTCTTTCTTTTTTTTTTACACAAAAAACAAAATAGTAGAATATATAAAATTCGCAGAAAAAGAAAACTTTTTTCTTGACGGTCATGCTAAATTTTATATATTGGGAAGAAACAGGATGCAATAATTAGCTTTAAGTGATTACAAAATTATAACATAGTATAATTAATAATATGAAATAATTGTACGTTTTAGAGAATCTGTATTGAAGGAAAATTTCCGTACTAATATAGGAGTAGTTATTATATATCTTTTTCTTTTATTAATTTTTAGTGATTACTTATAACTTGATAGTTTATTTTTTTTTATGTATTTATTTACAATTTATTATTTCCGTCGAGTATATTTTTAATGGGAAAGGGTTTTGTTTCTTATATGAGATTATTGTTCTCTTCTAGTTACAGAATTGGCTTTTCTACTTTTCTTGGCGTTATAATTATTTATTATAATATTTATGTTAATTCGTATTATCATATATATTTATAAAAAAAAAATTTACGTTTTATAGATAATTTCGGGTATTTTCTCTAGCTATGGTTTAGTTTCAAACCCTCTCTTTTTTTGTTAAGCTTTGTTCATTATGTTCCATATATATATATATTTTTTACATATTTTTTTTCAGCAAACCAGTTTTTGGTTTTTCTTCTTTTTATTGTTTTTAATAATTTTTTGTTTTTTATTTTTTATCTCCTCTAAACAGTAGGTATAAAAGAAATGTATAATACTAACTATATACTTGTTTGGAATTGTTTAAAATTTTATCTACATTTATCATACATTAATTTATATTTATTGGATCATTTCTAGCAGAAACAATTAACATTAATCCTTAATGTAAAAATTGTTATTATTTTTCCTTTTAACTTCAGTTACACTTACAAAATTATTTTCTATTATTATTTATTCTAATTTTCATTTATTTATTAGTTTCTGTCAGAAACGACAAATATTTATTGTTATTAAGTAACACAAAAAAATGAATGATTTGGCACTTTCCTTTTTATTTATATGGTATATATGTATATATATTATGGATTTATGTATATATTTTGTCCTTTCAGTATCTTAAATATCTACTTCGCAATTCCATTTTCTCTTTTCGTATTTAAAATTTTGTTTACAAGTCTTTTTTTTGTATATTTCATTTTTGGGAGATGTAGGTGTTGTAAATATAGAGGAAAGGTTAATGTGTCACTTTTTGTTCGTTATCATTTGTACGTATATGTGTGTATCTCGACTGAAAGTATGAGTCCGTGAGGTATGTGATAATATATAGTACATATATTTAAATATGTCCAAATTAATTGAAGAAACTCTCTGCAGTTTTTCTTCTGGGGGCTGGAGTTATATTGAAGTTCGACATTCTTGGTGCCGCGGCAGGCACATTTTCTAGTTGATGTTGAGCAGATATTTCGTTTGATTTGCGATCTTTCGGTCTGTATTTAATGTACAGATAGATAATTAGAATAGCTGTTGAATTCTACCCTAGCATTACAATTAATTAATTAGGATTTTAGCATTAAATTCCAAATCACAAGTTGCATGAAAAATAAAATTTCATAATCAGCACGAATATTCAGTCACAAAGAACGCATTCCTACAGTATCATAAACAAATCGTATCAGATTACGTTCCCATAGAAATAACCCCCCATGAAATATTTATCGCAGCTTGTAATTTGGAATTTATCGCAGTAACATTGTATCGTCATGCCGCGGAATTAAAGCCGACGATGCAATTCTTTATCTTCACTCTTCAAGTGAAAATGAATTATTATGTTTAAGTTTTGTATTTTTTTGTCTTGTTATCGACTTCATCAAAGTAAGCAAATTTGTCTTTATAAATTTAGTGTTGAACAATAATAAAATGTCATTACTGTTTGAGAAGTGAACGCGTTTTTGTCTTGTTAGAAAAGTGTTAAAAAATCTGATTGAAGCTAAAAGGAAAAGTGGTGTCTGGTGTAAGATATTACACACGATTGTTTCGTTGAGAATTTTGATGTTCTGGTGTTTCACCAGAACATTAGATCACCAGAGCACTGGTTTCTGCACCAGGGCTCCCTATTCCAGGCGGCCAGTAAAAGAACTGGTCGCGATATAAACATTTTTGGTGACCCCGACGTGATCTGAATCCCACACACAGGCTATCCAGAAGGCCGCCATCAGGCTGAAAGGTACCCCCAGGCTACAGGAAGCTAATTTAAGTTATCATTCGCTACTACTAAAGCAATAAGCCACCACAGGCTATCCAGAAGGCCGCCACCAGGCTAGAAAGGACTCTATTAGGCTGCAGTAAGATATTCCCAGCCAATACCAGGCTCAACTTTAACAGAAATAAGAAAAAGAAGTCATCCAACCACGATGGATTCAGACCAAGAAGAATTCGTATTCGAAGAAGTCATCCATGAACAATCCATGGTTGGCGACAAGCTAGAGAAACTGTACATAAATTACGGAAAGGATTCTGCTTCACGAAAAGACTAGCAGTATATAACAAAGCGCCTGGAAATTTCCAAGGCATATTGGGCTCTCTTTCAATACAATCACAAAAGGTTGGCACCGCTTGAAGAAGAATACAAGGAGAACCTGTACTTCCAAAAATCATACCATGATGCTATCAAGGAAGTATATCAGCAATTGATGAAAGAATTACGTGCAAGGCCTAAATCACCAGCTCCACCAGGGTCATTTACAACGGCAACTACTATCCCAGTCCCCATCGCAACCCCAAGTGATGTTGAACCGACATTACGAGATGATGACAGATCAAACGAAATTGAACAGACTCCAGGGGATGAAGACCGGAAATGGTGAGGTCGAAAGATTAGTACGACGGCAGAAGGCCTTGATGAGAATCATCACACATCTCGTCCAGGACATTGAATCTAAGGCCGGGCAGCCTCATGAGAAGCCTTATTATCAATTAAAGGTAGAGCTGCTCCGGACATATCAGCGTGATATGATGGCCAACGATCAGCTCATCTGGGAACAGTCCGCAGGACCAAACCCATTGGGATATGAACCTGATCTCTACTATGAACAAGACGGGTGGATACAAGATACAATCATATCACTCCAGCAAAAATTAAGCGACTTCAACACAGCAACAAATCAGGCTGCATCTTCACAAGCGCATAGCGGCTTAATCAAATTGCCAAAAATTGTCTTACCTACATTCGATGGTAATTATTTACGTTGGACACAGTTCCAAGATCTCTATATCCAGCTGATACATAATCAGCCTATAAGCAATGCCCAAAAGATGTTCTACTTAACGAGCAACTTATCAGGAGAAGCAAGGGCATTAATACAGCATTTACCAGTATCAAACGAAAATTATGAAGATGCTTGGAGCACTCTACAGCACAGATACGATAATAAACGACTGTTAGTAACAGCGCTATTGAATAAGCTACTATCCCAGCCGACTAGTCAGATAGAATCGGCAGCAGCCATAAAGACGCTCCACGATACTACAAACGAGTGCCTTCTTGGGGTAAAAAACCTAGGAATACCAACAGACAATTGGGATCCATTGTTGGTTCATTCGATAACTAAAAGGTTTGATCAAACTACACACACCTTATTTGAGCAATCATTAGAGGCCCCAAGGGAATTGAGCTCTATGAAAAGAGTGTTAGAATTTTTGGAGATCCGATTCCAATCCCTGGAAACATTAACAGGGAGAGTCTAGAGCTGCTTCCGGGACAGGCTAAGCCTGAAGGGTATCCAGCACCCCAAGTCGGCTCTCTTAGCCACTTCAAACGGGAACCGTTGCATAGCCTGCAAACAGACCCATGCGTTATTTGCATGCAAGAGCTTTCTCTCACTATCGCCATACAATCGTCTACAATTATTGAGGAAGCACCATTTGTGTGTCAACTGCATGAAAGAGAAGCACACGGCAGCCAGTTGCAATTTACGAAGCTGTACAAAATGTTCCGGTAAGCATAACACACTGGTGCATTTAGACAACAGTTCAAGAGGGCCAACAAGCCACGCCTCATCCAACATGGAGAGGACACATCTTGTGAGAAGTCAATCAGGCCCAGATTCAGCATCAGCTGCTAATCAAGTACCAGTCAGTCAGTCAACGACTTTAGCAGCCCAAACTGATAGAAATACAAGGAAATTCGTTCTCCTCAGTACGTTATTAGTGAGATTGAGGAACGAGGAGGGAGTCGAAGTGGAATGCAGGGCGGTTCTAGATTCCGGCTCTCAGCTAAACGTCATAACCGACCGTATGGCCAAGACATTGTCAGTAAATCCAACTCGGGATCATTTGAATATCCGTGGTATTGGTCGTGGAATACAGCAGACTCAACAACGAGTCAACATAGCATTATTATCCAGAACAAGTGGATTTTCAAAGAGAATCGAAGCATTCATATTGCCACAAATCACATATTTCCAACCGGCCCATCAGCTAGACATCACCGGCTGGCCCATACCCAAGAACATTAAATTGGCCGATCCACAATTTGACCGTCCAGATCGCATCGATCTACTGATTGGAGCTGAAAGCTATTTTGAGTTACTGGCTGTTGGTCAAATTAAGCTTGGAAAGAACTTACCCACAATACAAAATACAGTATTTGGTTGGGTGATTGGTGGAGGTATACAAACCACACAACGCTCTGAAGCCGTATGCGGAGTGTGCTCGCAAGAAGATGGCACTCTCGAGGAACAAATGGAAGGATTCTGGAAGTTGGAGGAGGTTGACAGCACCAGACAACCCAAGACGGTTTCCGAGCTCAGATGTGAGTCACATTTTAACTTAAACACCCAAAGAGACAATACAGGTCGCTTCATGGTTAAGCTGCCCTTTTCCCAAAATCCGCATAATCTGGGCGAATCCAAGGATATCGCTTTACGTCGGTTCCACTCTTTGGAACGAAAGTTAAACAAGAATCCAGAGATGAAAAGGCAGTACATGGATTTCATAAGGGAATACATTGCATTAGGCCACATGGAGGAAGTCAATTTAAGAGACCTTCCTACACCGCATTAGTTTTTGCCGCATCATTTCGTGATGAAACCAGACAGCACAACTACGAAATTGCGAGTAGTGTTCGATGCCTCAATGAAAACCTCATCAAATGTGTCATTGAATGACATTTTACATACTGGCCCAACAGTCCAGGATGAGCTTTTCTCCATATTGCTACGGTTTCGATTACCACGATATGTCTTCACAGCTGACATTGAAAAAATGTACCGCCAAGTACAAGTCAGCAAGGATGACAGGAAATTCCAATTAATCATCTGGAGGGACGACCCATCACAGCCTACGAAATGTTATCAACTGCGGACAGTCACATACGGCGTAACAACGGCGCCATTCTTGGCAAGGAATTGTCTCCAAAGCCTAGCCAGACAAAATGAAACACAGCATCCCTTGGGCTCATTGATATTGAAGCAAGATTTTTATGTTGACGATGTCATGACCGGGTCAAATCATTTGCAAGAAGCTGTTCAAATGCAGGAACAATTAAACGGAATTTTGTTATCCGCCGGATTCAAGTTACGGAAGTGGTGTACTAATCAACCAACGATAATCAAAAACATACACCTTGAGGACGTCGCCCCTCAGCTAGACCTTACTGATGACAATGACTGTCACATTAAAACACTCGGTTTGACATAGCTCCCACGGACGGATGAATTTTCGGTTAGAACCCAGTGGACCGAAGGAGGAAGCGTTACGAAGAGGAAGGTACTTTCAGATATCGCTCACTTGTTCGATCCGCTAGGCCTCATGAGCCCTGTGGTGGTGAGTGCCAAGATCTTTCTCCAAAAGCTGTGGGTTTTAAAACTGGATTGGGATGCGGCAGTACCAATTGAGTTGCACAGTAGATGGATACACTTTCGCCAGGCCCAAGTTTGTGAATGATATCAAGGTTCCCAGGCACGTTAGCGCAGGGAAAATACCACAAAAAATGCAGCTACATGCCTTCTCTGATGCCTCAGAAAAGGCGTACGGAGCTGCAATATATGTGCGCTCAATTCTCCAAGACGGTACCATATTGGTAAGGTTACTCTGCGCAAAATCGAGAGTAGCACCAACCAAAACCACAACAGTGCCAAGATTAGAATTATGTGCAGCGAAACTTACAGCTGACTTGGCTCATCGAGTAAAGACAGACTTGAAGGAAAACTATGCATGTTATTTTTGGACCGACTCGGAAATAGTTCTAGCCTGGCTAAGCTCACCATCAGCTTCCTACCACACATTTGTTGCCAACCGTGTAGCCGCTATTCAGGAAAAAACTGCAATTGATCAATGGCGTCACGTGCCTTCACAGCAAAATCCAGCAGACTTGGTGTCTAGAGGAATTGATCCCGCGAAGTTGAAGGACTGCAGTTTATGGTTCTACGGCCCATTATTTCTGCACGGTAAAGAATCGGCATGGCCATCTAAGATAGTGACTCGTAAAACAGACTTGGAGAAAAGGCAAGCCAAGGTGGTGTTATCAGCATCAATTAAGACAAGATACATTACCGACGCCATAGATCATCGCAATTCTTTTAAACATCTGCAACGGATCGTAGCATACATATTGAGATTTGTATCAAATGCTCGCCAGGAGCCGGATGCACGTGAGAAGGCGCCACTAAGTGTAGAAGAATTAGAAGGGGCACTGGTGGTAATTATAAAGGAAGCGCAATCCCAAGGGTTCGGAGAAGATGTAAAACAATTAACCCAGTTGCACCACGTAAAGTCCTAGCTTAAGCAGCCTGAGCCCATTTGAGGATGAAAGGGGATTGATTAGAGTAGGTGGACGATTGCAGGAATCAGAATTGACTTATGACGCCAAACACCCAATGTTGCTGCCATACGCCCACAACACCACACGATTATTGATGACCAATATTCACATCAACAATTCACACGTTGGCGCTCAAGCACTCTTGGCCATTACTAGACAAAGATTCTGGCCCATCAAGGGCAAGACCATAGCGCGGTCAATAGTACAGAATTGTGTCCGCTGCCGGAAATTCAAGCCACAAGTTCTAGAGCAATTTATGGGCAACTTGCCGGCTCACAGAGTACAGCCAGCCAGACCCTTCATTAATGTCGGGATCGATTTTTGTGGACCTTTTTGGGTGCATTTCAAGTTAAGAGGAAAAAGACCCTCAAAGGCTTATGTTGCACTATTTTGTTGCTTCGCAACCAAGGCAGTCCACATCGAGGTCGTAAGTGAGTTGACCACCGACGCCTTCATTGGAGCCTTGAAGCGATTCATCAGTAGAAGAGGAAATTGCAAAAACATCTACTGCGATAATGCGACAAACTTTGTCGGGGCCAGCAATCAACTAAGAGAATTGGAAAGAGTGATATACAGTAAGGAGTCACAGGAAAAAATCACAAGGTTCAGTACATCAAAAAGCGCAGACTTTCACTTCATTCCTCCAAGGGCGCCACACTTCGGCGGCTTGTGGGAGGCAGCCGTCAAATCTGCCAAGCATCTGTTCCAGAAGAGTGTATCTGCAGCATCGCTTACATACGAGGAGCTGGGAACTGTAATGACAGAAATAGAAGCCATATTAAACTCCCGCCAATGTCATCGGACCCAAATGACATCTCCGCATTGACCCCAGGGCATTTCTTAATTGGGGAGCCGTTAACAAGCATAGTAGATCCTCATGCTGGCCCGGCAAAGGGGAGCTTACTTCAACGATGGAAACTGGTCTCTCATTTGAAGAATAATTTTTGGCAACGATGGTCAAGAGAATACTTGAGCGAGCTTCAGCATCGCTATAAGTGGAAACAACGGTGCAACAACGTACAGCCTGGCACAATGGTGGTGGTAAAAGATGAAAATCTTCCCGCATTAAATTGGCCACTAGGAAGAATAGTCCAAGCCATCAAAGGCGATGACAGACTGATCAGAGTGGCAGACGTTAAAACTGCTTCTGGAGTATTCAGGAGACCGATTCACAAACTTGCTCCGTTACCAATACAGCAGGAAGAGGCCTGTTATTCCTCACAAATCGACAACTTACCAGCAGCTAAAAAGAAGCATCCACGAGAACAAGCGAATAAGATTGGCCATTCCGAATCCTCCAGCAGCAGCGAAGAAAAAGGGCCAACCGAACCTCATGAAGAGATTCCGTCTAAAAAATCTCGTCCGTCAACTTCCGCTGCGAGCTTATTTTTTCTCACATGCCTAGTCATGCCGATACTAGGGAGCTGTCAACTAGAAGTAACACCTTTTAAGAATCAGCCCGGCATCTATTTTGAAGGTATGGGCTCGACCCACTTAATCTCTAATGAATGGAATTTGGTCATATACTATGAAATGAAGTCATATTGGCAGGAATTTGCTACGATAAAAAACGGCACTGCCATCTTAAATCACGTCTGCAAGGCTATGATCGAGCATCAGGTATGTTCACAGACTTGCTCACAATTCCATGGAATACTGAACGAGATGGAAAAGAACAACGAATTGCTACTATATCATATACCTACACGTGCCAAAAGAACGCCGCTCGATATAGTTGGTAATTTGGCCAGTTCTTTGTTCGGAGTATTAGATTCTCGCTATGCTGAAAAGATGAGGCAAATCATAAGCAATGTTGAAGGAAATCAACAACATTTGCTGGAATTATTAAAGAATCAGACCTCCATCATCGACTCAACGGCCAATATCATAAAAAAGTCAAACGAAAGAACGGAGAATCAATTACGGGATTTTGAAGGACACATTAATCAGACGATGGAGCAGATGAACGGTATGCAGCAAGAACTTCGCGATCAAAGAGCAGCAGAAACCTTCAATGCACTATCCATCAGATTAACCTTAATGACGTCAAATTATCAAAGAATGCAGTCTATGTTGTTGGATGTAATCATAGACACACAAAACGGCAAAATCAACCCACTTTTATTGTCACCACAACAGCTCAAGGCTCAGTGTACACTTATCAAGGAGAATCTGCCGTCAACATTACGTCTACCAGCAGGCCAGAATGACTTGATAGAGCTATACAACCTCATGACAGTGCAAGGAAGAATAGGACCACCTCAAATAATATTCCGACTCAAGTTACCCTTGTTCACTTATGAACCATTCGAATTGATAAGGATCATCCCAGTACCGGTGTTGACGAACGACACATTTTTGGTGATAGAACCTTCATCACGATTCTTGATAATAAGTTTACATCGAGATCAATTCTATCCACTTTCGGACAATGAGATGTCAGCGTGTTCCACAATTCAACATGCAACTCACATGTGCAAACAACATCATCCGCTATATAGGGTTGATTCTGGTATGAGCGCTTGTGAAATTGGATACCTCACTAACTCTCCGTCGCCCACCACGTGTAAAATAACAAGGACTGACAAGGTTCCCAGATGGATTCAGCTCATAAATCCAAACCATTGGATTTATGTGATGAAAGGAGAAACAACAGTCAATCTAATATGTGGCCATTCAGTTTCCCAAAGGTCATTATCAGGATCCGGCATGCTCAATATTAGTAATGGTTGTGCCATTAAGGACGAGGCAACTACATTACAAGCCCACAGTCTTTATCCGACCTCTATGAGAAGCGCTTTCATGCCATCACAGAATCTAACTGAAATGCTTCCTCCGCTTGAAGTCACAAAATTACTTCACAAGCCAATGTCATCTTACAACGTCTCCCACGATTTGTTAGAGCTGAAGCAAAGGTTACAAGATCTTCAGGTTGAAGAAGGAAGTCCTATGACGCCACTCCATCAAACCATTCACCACTTCAGCGTTGGTTATAGGAGCCTTCTCCTCGCTATGGGCATTCTGGCTTTTTTCACAATAAGAAGATTCATCAAATGCCGTGAGGACCGAAGGACAACACCCCCCGTAGCCGCACCCAGAAGGACGCCGCCGAACTTTAGCCTGAGCCGCGAAACGGAAGAATTGGTTGAACTCAACGTTCAACGCGGGGGAGGATGTTGAATTCTACCCTAGCATTACAATTAATTAATTAGGATTTTAGCATTAAATTCCAAATCACAAGTTGCATGAAAAATAAAATTTCATAATCAGCACGAATATTCAGTCACAAAGAACGCATTCCTACAGTATCATAAACAAATCGTATCAGATTACGTTCCCATAGAAATAACCCCCCATGAAATATTTATCGCAGCTTGTAATTTGGAATTTATCGCAGCAACATTGTATCGTCATGCCGCGGAATTAAAGCCGACGATGCAATTCTTTATCTTCACTCTTCAAGTGAAAATGAATTATTATGTTTAAGTTTTGTATTTTTTTGTCTTGTTATCGACTTCATCAAAGTAAGCAAATTTGTCTTTATAAATTTAGTGTTGAACAATAATAAAATGTCATTACTGTTTGAGAAGTGAACGCGTTTTTGTCTTGTTAGAAAAGTGTTAAAAAATCTGATTGAAGCTAAAAGGAAAAGTGGTGTCTGGTGTAAGATATTACACACGATTGTTTCGTTGAGAATTTTGATGTTCTGGTGTTTCACCAGAACATTAGATCACCAGAGCACTGGTTTCTGCACCAGGGCTCCCTATTCCAGGCGGCCAGTAAAAGAACTGGTCGCGATATAAACAATAGCTATTATTAATGCTGATGTTGAATATGATAGCGCATAGTGGTGGACATGATGTTTGTTTATTGGGTTCGGAGGAATTGATTCCTGTTCTTTTTGAAGATGGATGGATTTTAAAATTTCATCGAAGTCCATGTTGTTTGTGATATTTAAAGGATTTGTTCTTCCATACGTTTCCATAGAGGGAAGCGTCATATTTTCGATTATGTTGGAAATGTTCGTTGTTGGGATGAAATGGGAGTTAAATTTTGATATTTTTACGTTATGTCCGTGCAAGATAAATTCTTTGCTGCGGACATAACAACCTGGATAGATAAATATTGTTCCTGTTCCCTGCAGGGTTTCCGAACTAATTGAATCTTCACAAACGATATCTATATGGAAGGGTCTTTTAAGGGAGAAAAGCCATGCATTTTGCTGCGATAATTGTGTCATATAGTAGTTCTGTTTTAAAACCAAAATTTTACATTTTGATGTAATAGGTTCCTTTTTTATTAAATTAATTTTACATTGATTTACTCTATTGTTTGTATTAAGGATGGGTGATGAAATTTTACAATACTAGTGAGTATGGTCCAACGTTGCGCAATTGTGGATTTCCTGTAGTGTTAATTCGATGTAGTGATCACGATTGTAATCAATTAATATATATTCCTTTAATGGTTCAATATATATGTGGTATTCCGATTTAGGGACCCCACTCCATTTTCTGAACACCTCTAGCATGGCAATGATAAAACTAAAGAGGGCGCTATAAAAGGCACACGGGGGAAATTTAGGCGAATCGAGAGGGACGTTTTCCTTCTTCTGGAACGAGCGGTCAGCGAAAAAAGACGTAGGAAAAAGTATTGCAAAGCAAACGAGAGGTGAACTAATCTAACGTAATAAAGAAGTATTTTTCGAATTAAAGCTGTTTTGTTTGGTATTCCACAAATTCCCACAAATTCTGGGGGCTCAACCGGGATCGGATCCAACAAAAAAAAAACCAAGAAAATCGGACGATTAGATTTCGCTGGCAGCAAACGAGACAACGAGGAATATCACAAATTGTGAGCACGAGGTCAAAGAGAAATAGAACAAAAGAAGCATTTATCCATATTTTCCAACAACTTGGGATACAAATTACGACGAAAGAAGTTAACCAAGGAGGAAAACCTTGCAGATTACTTGTTTCAGTATTATCTCAACAACACACGGCAACAAAAGACCCGCAAGTCTGAGTTAGTAAGGAGAACAAAACGTGCCAAATAAATTGCAGGTAATATTTTTCTTTTTACGATACCGTATTACGTCCCACCATATTTTTAAGCAAAAATAATTATACAATTGAAATTTTTGTATATTGGCGACTTTATGAAAAGTCGAGAAAATTTCTATCGTGAATCATTGTCGAAGAAGAGGAAACACACAAATTTTACTATTGTGAATATTTATTCAATTCGCCGTAAATTCCCTGACGTGAACAATAATTATCTGTACACAAAACAGTGTTAACAAACTCATACAACGACGAGAAATGCACATAAAATGTGTTTGTAAGTGAATTCGCCTAATAAAGTCGCGGTATATGTGATATTTGACGGGTTGTTAATATAGACACACACTTCAGAGATATCGGAACGATATTACAACAAGGTACATTGTTAAGTTATGTTCGCCCTAAATATTCCATTGAGAGAACTACCAACACAGAAACCGAGTGAATCTCATAACTTATTTCCTGAAGTATAACAAGGAAAATAAATATAATTAAGAAAACAGCTTTGAATGGTAAGACATTAAACTAATTCTGAACTTTTTTCTAATAAATATAAGCCTAAGCAGTTTCTTTTTCATTTCGCGGACAAATATCAATTAGCGAAGAAACTTCGAAGTGACAGCTAGACTGAAGTTAAGTTTGATTTTCGAATTGAACATTTTGTTTTCAAAGATGCCTAAAAATAAACGCACGATGAGAGAAAGTACCAGATTAGGTGATACGGAGTTAGAAACCTTATTAGACTCGTTACGTGAAAAGGAGTTAGAAATAAAACGTCGCGACGCGATAATTGTGAAAAATAGACTTGAGCTCAGTAAATTACGTGAAAGTGAACTCTCGACAAAAGAACAAGAAATAAGTCTTCTAAAGAACGAAATTGAACTTCTGAAGCAAAGACGGTTACAGAATTCCAGGCCAATAGGGTTTAGTGATGTTATAGGTACTTTGCCTGAGTTCAGCGGTAGTGATAACTATTCTATTAACTCTTGGATAGAAGATTTCGAGAATACGGCTACACTTTTAGAATGGGATCCCCTTGAAAAACTTATTCACGGTAGAAAACTATTAACAGGGACTGCGAAGTTGGCACTCCGTTCAAGAACCAACATTAAATCGTGGGATGAGCTAAAAATATTTTTATGTGAAGAATTCTTACCAAAGATTAATAGTGCCGACGTCCATAAAGAATTAGCGAAGCGCAAAAAGAGGACTGACGAGTCCTACCAAGACTATTACTTGAGAATGAGGGAGATAGGATCGAGGGCTAATGTTGAGGAAGACTCGGTAGTTCAATATATTGTCGACGGAATTAACGATTTATCGCCAAATAAAGTGCTATTATACGGGGCGAAAACTTTTACTGAACTGAAATCGAAGTTGGATCTGTATTCGCAGTTAATGCCAAAGTATAGAGATTCTCCTAATAGATCCGCTAGTAAGAAAACAGATGGACTGTGCTTCAATTGTGGCAGTGCCGGCCATAGAGCAAAACGATGTCCAACGAAAAATCTAGGTATGAAATGCTTTAACTGTAACAATTATGGACACAAATCAGCTCGTTGTCCTTTGAAAACGAAACAGATTAAGCAAGAAAGTAACACAGTCAGCATTGAGAAAGGGAAACGGCCGTATAAGGTAATAGAACTAGAAGGCAAAAGAGTTACTGCTCTTATTGATACAGGAAGTGACATTACTCTGATCAGACAAGATGAATATAGCCGCCTAGGTTCACCACGAATCGATAACGCAAGTATTGAAGTACGAGGCATATCCTCTACCACTTTTAAGACTTTGGGTTATTTCAATTCGACTATCACTGTAGACGACGATGTATTTCCAGTCATTGTCCATGTTGTCCCTGAGGAGATGACCCAGATTAGAATGATAGTAGGAAATGATGTCTTACGTGGAACACAAATTACGATTAAACAAAACGACGTCGATATCAAGAAATTAGACGATAATTTTAGAGCATGTTTCAATATCACAGAAACTCTCGCCGACAATCTTGTAATTGGTAATCCACAATACAAAGCAGAGGTATTAAGCATTATAGAAAGATATAATCCTTCACCAACCAAAACTAGTAACGTGCAAATGAGAATAATACTCAGGAACGACGCACCTATTTGTCAGTACCCACGTAGACTGTCATCCGCCGAGAAACAAATTGTTGATAAGCAGATATCAGAGTGGCTGGAAGATGGAATAATTAGGCCTAGTGAGTCAGACTATGCAAGTCCAATCGTGCTTGTAAATAAAAAAGATGGATCTAAGCGACTTTGCGTAGATTATCGCAGGTTGAATAGGGAAATAATTAGAGATAGATACCCTCTTCCTCTAATAGAGGATCAAATTGATGAACTTCACAACGCAAAGGTATTCACCACTTTGGATTTAACTAACGGGTTTTTCCATGTGCCTGTTACCGAGGATAGTATAAAATATACAGCATTAGTTACACCGTCCAGTCATTTTGAGTTCTTACGAGTACCTTTCGGTCTGTGTAATGCTCCTGCAATATTTCAAAGATTTATCACAATATTTTTCGAGAGCTAAGTTTAAAGAAGTACGTACTAATTTACATGGACGATTTGGTTATCCCCGGTAAAGATGAAATAGATTGTCTTAGTCGCCTACGCGAAGTATTAGCGTTGGCTTCAAACTATGGATTGCAAATAAAGTGGCAAAAGTGTCAATTTTTATGTGAAGTCATTGAATACTTAGGATACGAAATAAGCAAGGGTCAAATTAAGCCATCTGCAACAAAAGTGGCTGCTGTAAAAAAGTTTCAACCTCCAAAAAATATCAAGGCTGTCCAAAGTTTTCTGGGTTATTTTAGGAAGTTTATTCCAGATCATTCCCACATCGCAAAACCGCTAAGCGATATGCTACGGGGAAAGAAAGAATTCCGGTGGGAGCAAGCAGAGAACGAAGCATTCGAGAAGCTTAAGCTGGCCCTTATTACTTCTCCAGTACTCAACATTTTCCGACCCGAGGCAGAAACAGAGCTTCACACCGATGCCTCTAAGTTTGGTTTCGGCGCAGTTCTTTTACAACGTAATACTGGGGATATGCTGCTGCATCCTGTTTATTACTTTAGCCGAAAAACAACTCCAACCCAGGAGCGATATAGTAGTTATGAGTTAGAAGTATTGGCGATAGTCTCAGCGTTGAAAAGGCTACGAGTTTACCTTCTTGGAACCAGATTTAAAATAGTAACAGATTGTGCAGCATTCAAGGCTACTATGCAAAAAAAGGAAATAGCTCCGCGAATAGCAGGATGGGCCTTCCTCTTGGAAGAATACGACTACACACTGGAACACCGAAGCGGCATTCGTATGAAACATTCTGACGCTCTAAGTCGACACCCTTTGATTTTGACTATAGCTTCGAGCTTTGCGCATGCATTTACAGCAGCGCAAATGCAGGATGAAACACTTAAGCTCATAATGAAGCTTTTGGAGAAGGAACGCTACAAAGATTATTTTATTGAAGTTGGTGTTTTATATAATGCAGGTCCAACAGGGGAGAAATTGCTGTGTGTACCTACGGCAATGCAAAATGAAGTAATTAGGAGAAGTCATGGACGAGGTCACTTTGCGATGAAAAAAGTTGAAGATCTAATTCAGCGAGAATATTATATACCAAACTTGCGCAAAAAAATAGAACGATTCAGAAAAAATTGCATTGAGTGCATTCTATCAGAACGAAAGGAAGGAAAACAGGAGGGCTTGTTACACACGATACCTAAAGGAGACGAACCACTTGCTACGTATCATATCGATCATTTGGGGCCCCTGACATCGACAAAGAAGGGATATCGATATTTGTTTGCGGTGACTGATGCCTTTACCAAGTTCGTGTGGCTTTACCCATGCAAATCCACAGGCACGGATGAGGTTATGCGTAGGCTGGATGCACAAAAAGCGATCTTTGGAAATCCCAGGAGGATCATCTGCGATCGAGCAACGAGTTTCACATCACAGTCATTTCAGAATTATTGCAGTAAGGAACGGATAACTCAACTATTCATTACAACTGGAGTTCCAAGAGGCAATGGTCAGATAGAGCGGATAAATCGTGTGATAATTCCAATGCTGACGAAACTTTCTGTAGAACATCCTGAGATGTGGTACAAGAACGTCGATGCAATCCAGATGTTTATCAATGCTTCCTGGCAAAGAAGCATTGCAAAAAGTCCATTCGAAGTAATGTTTGGGGTTCAGATGAGAACTGCCGAAGACATTAAACTTGCCGAAATACTAGAAGAAGAAGTCGAAGAAATGTTTGATGCCAGCCGCAAAGAGATACGAGCGCAAGCTGCTTTGCAAATTCAAAATATACAGACAGAGAATAGAAAATCCTTTAATAAAAAACGAAAACCTCCCCTTTCCTATAATCCTAACGATTTAGTAGCTATAAAGAGGACGCAATTCGCACCTAACTTAAAAATTCTTCCAAAGTGTTTAGGTCCATATAAGGTGGTTCGAGCAAAGGGCAATGAGAGGTACGACCTTGTGAAGATAGGCGAGCATGAAGGACCTTTACGTACATCAAGCAGTGCAGATCTTATGAAGCCTTGGGCAACAACGTATGATGACCCTGAATATGACGATGATGACGATGAAGATCCCGCAGATGGCGCCGTGGAGGCGAACGTCTTAGACTATGTAAGTTACTAAACACCACAGCGACGATTGCCCGTATGAAGACTACGACGACGACGGCGACAGCAATTGTTACGACGATGATAATGAGAGCAACGGTAATCATAACGACAACGGTTATCCTGCAAACGTTAATTATCATTACGACGATGGTGAGCAAATCGATGCTGATAGTTGTAACGACGATAACGACGATAATGACTATAATGATGATAATAACCAGGACAACAATGATGAATATGAGGATTTCCGTATCTATAGAAGAAATACACCAACTAACTGTGGACACAATGCGATATATGAGAGCCTATTCGAGGCGAATAAGCTCTAGGATGGCCGAATGTGGTATTCCGATTTAGGGACCCCACTCCATTTTCTGAACACCTCTAGCATGGCAATGATAAAACTAAAGAGGGCGCTATAAAGGGCACACGGGGGAAATTTAGGCGAATCGAGAGGGACGTTTTCCTTCTTCTGGAACGAGCGGTCAGCGAAAAAAGACGTAGGAAAAAGTATTGCAAAGCAAACGAGAGGTGAACTAATCTAACGTAATAAAGAAGTATTTTTCGAATTAAAGCTGTTTTGTTTGGTATTCCACAAATTCCCACATATATGAATGAACCGTTTAGGATTGTCGGTAATGGCATTGATTTGAAAATTTGGTAGGATTCTTTAAAAGGAAGTGGGATTCGAAGTTCTATAATTATTTTGTTGTTGAAAACATTTGCAGATATTGTGCTTAATTTGTAGATTTGTGAAAATATATTGTCTCTGGAATTTATGGGAAGCATTATTGAACTTGGTAATTCTTGCCTAATCTTTGATAAAATATCTTCAATTATATTAGGTGATATTAGTGCAGGGTGAAATTTTCCATGCTTGGAATCAATTAAAAGATCAATTAATTCTGACTGTGTATTTTGATATCTGAATGCCATTAATGAAACAAGGGAGATTAATGATTCTATTTCAATGGATATTTTATTATCCAGTGTTCTATTTTCTATTAATGATGTAGATATTTGTATTGATATTAGCTTTTTATGCATATTTAGGAATTTCTTTTCAATTGCGGTTATGTCCTAATTTGTGACAATACCTGCATGTAGGAGTAGTGCTGTGGAAGGTGCTAGCCTGTTTAGGAGGATTACTTTTGTTTAAGGCATTAGAAAAATTGTTATTTGGGATTGGCTTTGTACGACTGTTTTTGTTCTAGGTATGTGTTACTCACTGTAGGTAAAGTATCAGGGTTTAATGATTGTATAACTCTTGTAATTGAGTAAATTTTTGTATTTAGACTTCTGAATATACTTCCGTTTTGTGGACGATTTGTTTCCTTATTAGCTTTTGTAACTTGTGTGTTAAATTGAATTCTCCACGAAGCTCTGGGTGATGGGATATGAAAGGGGTTTTGCTGGTTCATAGTACTATCTGAGATTGATTTCAATCTTTCGGAAAGTGTTGCTTTCGTCAACCTGTGCCAGTCCTCAGTTTTGTCTGAGCACGATTCTTTGAAATAATCGTGATCGGTCGTGAAGTCTATATGCTGAAGTATTTGTTCTTCTGTTTTCTCGAAGGCGCTCCATATTTCTTCGAGTTGTTGTAATTTACCTTTCACAAAGATATTGGTACGCTTCATTTTACCAGCTTGGTGATAAGCCCCTAGTGTTAGCCTAATTTCCTTATTTTTTTCTACTTGAGACGAGCATAGCTCATCGAAAGAAACGGTTTCTTCAGTCATTGTAGTTTCTTGAAGTAGAAGACGGAAAATTTGGTGGAGATGTGGTATGAGATTTAATAATATTAAGGGTGTCTGTATCGAGCTTCGATTTGGTTTATCTGAGGGGAACTATAGACGATGCGACAAAATGGTATTTAATAGAAAAATACGGCTACTTACGGTAACACAAAATTTTTTTTTTAGAAAACTTAAATTTAGACCATAAAATAATAAATAATAACTAAAATTAGGGTAACTAAATCTAACCTAGCCAATAAAATAAAATAAAAACGACACTAACACTAGGATAAAGAATACGATAGTCCTAAACTAGGGTAAAATTAAAAAGAAATATTTTTGAAAAACCAGACCGATCCACCCGATATCGCCGGACCAAGCCAACCTAGCCAAGCATAACACAAAAAGAAAAGGGTTAAGTAAATAGGCCAGAAAAATTTAATTCATTATCGTGTAAATACTTTCGTATTCAGGCAAATCAATGTTCCCTCAGGGTAGTAGTTCCAAAAGCCAAAAATTCATAGAAATAGATCCGGGGCCACCTAGAATTCATAGGAAGGGCAATACGGCTAAAATCACACGGTAGACTACGAATATTCAGTATCATCATTTATTTATTGAAACAGCTAAATCGTCAACGTATTTTGCTAGAGCAAAAGTTCTCTTATCACAGTCCGCCCCATGTCTTTCCTGATGAGACTGATGATGAAGTTTTGAAAACGCTTGCCCAATCCAAAGAATTGTGAGAACTAAGTCAGAAAGAGACCAATAAAAAACAAAGAAAAGTGAGACAAAAGGAGACAAACCGAAAACCAGCCAAAACTGGAGCCGCCAGAAAACCAAAAAGGGAAAGGAAAATTTGTAAAAGGGGAGGAGAAGTAAAAGTTAATTTTTTGTTTTGTGTGATTTGTTTTTTTTATAATTATTTTTTATTTTTTATTATTCTACAATGCGCAAAATGAAAAGAGAAGAAAGACAGAAAAGAAAAAACCAAATAAAAAAAAGAAAACGGGATGCTTTTAGTACTCCCAGTCCTCGTCGGACTCCACTTCAACCCCGAGGGAGGGGGGGGGGGGGGGGAGGGTGTGGCCATCAGTGTGCGGAGGATGTGTGTGACGGCTGTCTCAAAAACAGGGTGACAACAGGCGCAAAGTCCATGCCTGCCTGTTATATTAAGAGTTCCACCTGGAAAAAAGAAAAGAAAAGGGGAACATAAGTGACCTAGGCGCAAAAATAAAGGTAATAAAAGTACTCACCGCGTACAACCCAGGCCTGTCCTTGATGGGGATACAAGGGCAAATCCACCCAATAGGTGCGACCAGCAACAGCATCCTCCCCCACATGGTAAAGGGGCGCTCGCCCCACCTCAGCAGCACCAGGCGGATTGGTCCTCGCCACCCGGGGATCACGAAACGGAGTTCTTGAAGATAAGTGACCAATAAATAAATCGAACTATGTAAATGACCACAGTCACTCGCGAGAACTGAAACACAAGTAATCCATGAACAAAAATCTTGAAGCCCTCACAATTATAAAAACAAAAAAGTCACAGACCAGCAAAAATAATCAAATACCTCAGATAAGAACGCCAAAATAACACCCACAACAACTTCCCCTGAGAATTATTCATTTTCAAAGAATAATTCTCTTTTTCTCAGGGGGAAGGATTGTTATGTACGTAAATTATACCATGAAAAAGTATAAAAAGGGGTTAATTTTATAGGCATACATACAATGTATGTTGGAACATGATTAGCTTACCTTCAAAAACATTTGAAGAAAGCGAATCAGTTCTTAAAATTCCTAAAAACCCTAAAATTTAAAAAATATTAAAAATTCCAGATCACTTAAATTCACATAAGCTAACCATGCCTAAAACATGGTTAGCTTATCTATTCAATCAGTGAAGAAAATTGCGTCAACAATTTTCTTCACATTCGATGAATTAAATTAAAATTATTCCCATGGCAGTAGAAATATATAGTTGAAAAAAGAAAATTATAAAACAAAAGGCAAATCGTACCTTCAGTACGATTTGTCGTAAAAACTTGCAATATGTATGTACGAACGTACATACATACATATAAAAAAAAAGCTTTCACGCTCAGAAATGCGCGTCGAGGTAATACATTATATGTATACGCGCGCCGCAATTTCACTCGTCGTGACGGTGGCTGATGTTTATAAAAGCATCAAATTTCAAGCCTCCGTCCAACGAAAAATATTCTGGACTTGTTTAAACAAGTCCAGAATAAATGAAACTTTTTCTCAGGGTAGAAATGCAATTCCTTCTGGATTCAATTGGCTATTGCATATAATTGGTTATCCTCCATCGATAAAGATATAGTTGTAGACATTATTTGTAAATACAAAATTAATCCTTTGATTTTAAAAAATACTAGCATTCTTCATATCCCTCGTGAATGTTATCTACGCAGGAAAGAATTTACGATACAAGCTAATAATGTAAAGGAAATCATGGAACCGAACTTATTTACTCCATCATTTAATATTACACAACATCTTTTGAATTTTTCTGTGAGGTCAGCTTATCCTGATCAATCACAAACCGCCGTGCTTAAGTATTCATCCAGCAATGATATAAACACGTTATTGCAAACCATTAAGGGCCCAGAAAAATTGGAAATTCCCCAAGACGATAGAAATTCTCATCACGTCCACCACTATTCCTTAGGCTATATTTTACTCTTGCTAATACTTGCTTTTACATTGTACAAACTTTTTACATGGCATAAATTGTCCCTCGGAAAAATACGCGAAAACATTCATTTTAAAAAAGACAACCAAAAGATACAAGACCACGAAGAAAATGTTGAAATGAATGATGACAAAAGTCAGACCAAGTCGACTAAACTCACACTAAAAGTTTAAAAAAAAAAAAAAGGTTACTGCACTACTTACTTATATGCATGACAAACACATACAAAATATTAGTTTACGCTCTTTTATTTCTTCTATCAAATATATAGCTATTTCATTTTAAAAATACTGTAGAATATAAAGATGAGGTAAATAAAAAAAACAAAATAAAATAAAAATAAATAAGTAAAAATATGAAAAGAAAAGAAAAGTAAAGACAAACAAAACTTGTAGTAATATTTTATGTTAAAAAAAAAAAACTTTTTTAGTTCTGTAATAATGAATATAAAAAAAAAGGAATAATTACAAGAACAAAAGATGTGGGATATGCCAAACAGAAAGAAATATTCTCAAAAACGACTTGGGGATAACAAGAGATTTAAATTGCAACACAATTTGAAAAATTCCCACGGCAAATTTTACCTTCAGTAAAGGTAAAATTAATCAGAAATATAACATATATGTAAGTATGTACATTCGTTGCATATACATACCGGACACTTGAATTAAGTGATAAGGAGTGCGCACAACGAAAATACAAACGCAATAATGTATGCGCCGCAATTTCTAACGACATGACAATAGTCGATGTTTATAAAAGCATTAAATGAATTTTTTTAAGCCATTGTCCAACGCGATAATTCTGAACGAATTTCGATTCGTCCAAAAAAAATTTTCTCAGGGTAGAAAATGCTAATTAAGCATTTTCGACCCTGACTTGACACCATAGAGGGTGATTAAGTTCGAGTTGGTCTTACAACTTGAAAAAGGTCAGTTCGCCGGAAGAAGGTCAGAAAAGAAGAATTTAGATTTAGATGGTAAAAGTCTTGCTAAATCGTCGAGGTAACAATTTTAGTCGCAGTTCTACACCAAATAGGTAACAAAACAATATTGTAAAAAGAAATAGTTGGGGAAAAGCTGTTACGCGTTCTAAAATTGGCGGTGGTCTTGGCGATGTCTTGACGTCATATAAATAATTTTATATTGGCCTTGATGCTGCTTTAAACTTTCCTTCCAGAACCACAACAACTAGGATCATGGCGCTGTTTCGGGTTGACCTCGTGATCGTTAATATATCTCAAGAGCAACGCGGCAATACTCATAGATGAAATCCTCTGTTCTTCGTGGTATCATCCTCAATCCTTTTGCAGCGCGAATCTTGGCGTGAAGCAGTAACTCGTCAAACATTTTAATCATGGAAGACATCTTATGCGCCGAAGACGTATACAAAAAGGAAAAAAAAACTACAATAATTAGAAAACTATCAGAATCATCCACTAATACTAATATAAGTTGCGAAAACGAAAACGTACATTCGGAAATTGTTGACTTAAAATTAAGATAACCTGAATCAAGATTGCAATATTGGTAATAGAAAATTAGTATGTAGAATTAGAATTAAGTAAGTTGAATTGCGAGTATTGTTAATAGCTTATTAGAATGTACTAATAAGTAAATTAGTTATCTCTGTAAGCATAGTCATTGAGCCACTAGAGCAGGAAAAGGATTATTCTTATAATTTTCTTTTGGTGCTAGTCTGTCACAATTGTTCGCCGGTCTTCTACCAATTCGCCATGATATTATCACTTGTCGAGCTAGTCCAGACCTCTCGAGGCCTAACAAGAAACATGCAGGACGATCATACAAATTAAAGTGAGGAAAAGAATAATAATAATAAAAACAACAATAGTTAAAACAATAAAACGAAATATCTTATTATGAGAAACAAAATAATTAAAGCATCTAAAACTAAAATTATCTAAACATGCAAAGCAAAACAATTAAATTATGTAAAAGTGCAAGACGAAATCTTTAAGCTATCTAAACCTGAGGAATAAAAAATTTAAATGTCTAAAACACGCTACTAACTACTAGCACATGGACAAAATAATTACGATTTGCTGAAAATCACAAACATAAATAAAGAAAAGCATTAATCGTGCAACCAGTATTAGAAAAAAAAATTAAAAATAAATAATCAGAGTAATTACTAGTGGAAAAAATTGTTACATACTAAAACAGTACTAAAATCAAAAATAAAAAAAAAAATATTAACAAAGTTCTATAAAACGAAAAAAATACGACAAAATCAGCACGACAGTTGTAAGGTTTGGCCGCATTCAAGAATTGGCGAACGGCAACACCAAAAACGGATTGGAAACATCCGGAAAAGAATAAGAGACACACGAGACAGTCAAGTGACAAGGCCGGTTCTTTTTGGATTCGAGTTTTCAAGCCGGCAGGAACAATCTTATTCGAGTGGCACAAAAAGCATACAAAAAAATAAGTTTTGGAATACCTAGTTAAAACAAATACAACACTAGTCAAGTAAAAACTTCGAAGTGTCAGCAGTATCCACAAGTAAGAAAAGAAAAAGGGCAGGAAAAGCCCTGGTAAAAGAAAAGTCGTCGGCGCAGTGTTCGAGAAGGAGAAAATTTAGCAGGAGATGCTTGAACTAAGCCACTAAATTTAAATAAAGAAAGCTAAGAGAAGGAAGGTAGACGGCTGGTCAGTAAGTAAAGGGCCTGGCGATGTATCCAAGTTAAGTATTCATATTTTAATTATTATTATTATCTTCGGTTTCGATTTATACCTCCTCCCCTCGTAGCTGACTGACTGTGCGAAATCATTTTATTGAGGGTAACTTTTTTTTTCACACTATACCCATACCGAACATGGTAAATAGACCGTAGGCATTTTCTTCATATACTTATATTTATATACAGTGCAAAATAATTTTATTAAGGACCAGAGAAATTTTCTTTCCGATTGCATACTCTACTCATACCGTATATCGTTCATATACCGTAAGAATATATCTTATTTTGTATATATATATATAGGTTCACGTGACCAGGTACGCTAAATTGAAGTGTATAATCAGGGAAAATTTCCCTCTGTTACTGTTCATATTGCAATCACACCGATTTCACTTTCTATAATTTTCTATATATATATATATATTATATCTAGTATGTAAGGCAAAAAAAGATCCTTCTTTTCTAGATGATCAGATAAGTTTTATAATGTGGTATTAAAATAAAGCAAGGAAACATAGAAGAAGCATAGTGTGTGTGTTCAATCTAGTTTTTGTGATCTACCCTCTCGATGAAAAGATCACGTAGCGCCCTTTCTTCTTTGTTCGTTTGCATTACATTTCAGGTAAATCGAAAGAACTCCGCCATCTCCGCGGGCTAGCGTATACGTACTCTGGGTGTACGTAACAAAGCTTATAGTTCTAGGAACATTATAACGAACTCCATTTTTGCCTACACAGCGAATGTCATTCATTACACACTTCTCCATACTCCTGAGCAACAACTTGCAATATAACATGTACAAAACCACATACATACATATATTGCGACTTATCAGCCACCATCAGGCCATAGCAGTTAGTTGATTTTAACCAGTCAACCAGACAAGATCTGGCACTGCGATTGTTAAACCTGATCAAGTTTGTTGAGGTCAGACCATTCATTTAGCACGATTGATTCTAAGCTCGACTGATTCTAGTAAACACGAGAATATCCGTGCTCTTTATTTTTGAGATGTGTGAACATCCATATCCCCTCTAGTGAATACCAGGCCATCCATATTCTAACTGCCGAGGCTTGTGGACATTGTAACGAACGGTCCGGTCCGTTACCTGTAAAAAAAAAACAAAAAAAAAAAAAAATTCCATCCACAATTTCTAGTTGCAATCATATCCGCAGTGGATAAAAGTTACCATTTACAATTCCTAGTTGCAATCATCTTCAGCATTGTATCGTGAAGTTCGTGGAATTCATTCTTGACGTTGGAATATGCCGAAAGTTCTGAGAATGTTTGATGTACTTGACTGTAGGTATATAAGAGGGCTGATTTTTTGTGACCAAATAAGGAAAAAGATTCGGGGATTGGCGGATTTTGTGGAGAATCAAGGAAAACAAGGGAAAGGTAGGAGGAAAGGTTGATGCAGCAAATAACGCGAAAATAAATTTACGAGGTTGGGTTGGAAGACAGGTTCTTTAAAAAACAGTCAGTCGAGTGGTGAAGCTGAAACACTAAATTGATTCCTAGGAGGGAAAATCAAGTATAATTAATTGAAAGTTTAATTCTTCAAGTCCTGTTGTTAGTAAGTCTTGAGTTGATTTTTGGGTGAAAAGTGAAAGGAAAAACAAAAGGAAAGGGAATAATAATTGTGGAAAGGATAAAGCTGAGGTCTTATCAGTCTAACGATATAATTAGTAACAGAAGAATACGTTCGACTAAAGGCGAGTTAGTTGGAAACTTTAATTTGTTGTTAACGAAAGGAAAGAGATATATAAAAAAAAAGGTATTGTAAATCTTATTTTTTTTGTGAGACAAAAGGAGACAAACCGAAAACCAGCCAAAACTGGAGCCGCCAGAAAACCAAAAAGGGAAAGGAAAATTTGTAAAAGGGGAGGAGAAGTAAAAGTTAATTTTTTGTTTTGTGTGATTTTTTTTTTTGATAATTATTTTTTATTTTTTATTATTCTACAATGCGCAAAATGAAAAGAGAAGAAAGACAGAAAAGAAAAAACCAAATAAAAAAAAGAAAACGGGATGCTTTTAGTACTCCCAGTCCTCGTCAGACTCCCCTTCAACCCCGAGGGAGGGGGGGGGGGGGTGTGTGGCCATCAGTGTGCGGAGGATGTGTGTGACGGCTGTCTCAAAAACAGGGTGACAACAGGCGCAAAGTCCATGCCTGCCTGTTATATTAAGAGTTCCACCTGGAAAAAAGAAAAGAAAAGGGGAACATAAGTGACCTAGGCGCAAAAATAAAGGTAATAAAAGTACTCACCTCGTACAACCCAGGCCTGTCCTTGGTGGGGATACAAGGGCAAATCCACCCAATTGGTGCGACCAGCAACAGCATCCTCCCCCACATGGTAAAGGGGCGCTCGCCCCACCTCAGCAGCACCAGGCGGATTGGTCCTCGCCACCCGGGGATCACGTGGACCACGAAAATAGTGCTGGCCACAGTACTAAAGCCCACCGGGCATCGCCAAGGTACGTTGCACACCTTAGTTGAAAGCAACATTTTAACACTGGTGCCTCTCAATTCTTCTGGATATAACACGAAACGGAGTTCTTGAAGATAAGTGACCAATAAATAAATGGAACTATGTAAATGACCACAGTCACTCGCGAGAACTGAAACACAAGTAATCCATGAACAAAAATCTTGAAGCCCTCACAATTATAAAAACAAAAAAGTCACAGACCAGCAAAAATAATCAAATACCTCAGATAAGAACGCCAAAATAACACCCACAACAACTTCCCCTGAGAATTATTCCTTTACAAAGAATAATTCTCTTTTTCTCAGGGGGAAGGATTGTTATGTACGTAAATTATACCATGAAAAAGTATAAAAAGGGGTTAATTTTATAGGCATACATACAATGTTGGAACATGATTAGCTTACCTTCAAAAACATTTGAAGAAAGCGAATCAGTTCTTAAAATTCCTAAAAACCCTAAAATTTAAAAAATATTAAAAATTCCAAATCACTTAAATTCACATAAGCTAACCATGCCTAAAACATGGTTAGCTTATCTATTCAATCAGTGAAGAAAATTGCGTCAACAATTTTCTTCACATTCGATGAATTAAATTAAAATTATTCCCATGGCAGTAGAAATATATAGTTGAAAAAAGAAAATTATAAAACAAAAGGCAAATCGTACCTTCAGTACGATTTGTCGTAAAAAATTGCAATATGTATGTACGAACGTACATACATACATATAAAAAAAAAGCTTTCACGCTCAGAAATGCGCGTCGCGGTAATACATTATATGTATACGCGCGCCGCAATTTCACTCGTCGTGACGGTGGCTGATGTTTATAAAAGCATCAAATTTCAAGCCTCCGTCCAACGAAAAATATTCTGGACTTGTTTAAACAAGTCCAGAATAAATGAAACTTTTTCTCAGGGTAGAAATGCAATTCCTTCTGGATTCAATTGGCTATTGCATATAATTGGTTATCCTCCATCGATAAAGATATAGTTGTAGACATTATTTGTAAATACAAAATTAATCCTTTGATTTTAAAAAATACTAGCATTCTTCATATCCCTCGTGAATGTTATCTACGCAGGAAAGAATTTACGATACAAGCTAATAATGTAAAGGAAATCATGGAACCGAACTTATTTACTCCATCATTTAATATTACACAACATCTTTTGAATTTTTCTGTGAGGTCAGCTTATCCTGATCAATCACAAACCGCCGTGCTTAAGTATTCATCCAGCAATGATATAAACACGTTATTGCAAACCATTAAGGGCCCAGAAAAATTGGAAATTCCCCAAGACGATAGAAATTCTCATCACGTCCACCACTATTCCTTAGGCTATATTTTACTCTTGCTAATACTTGCTTTTACATTGTACAAACTTTTTACATGGCATAAATTGTCCCTCGGAAAAATACGCGAAAACATTCATTTTAAAAAAGACAACCAAAAGATACAAGACCACGAAGAAAATGTTGAAATGAATGATGACAAAAGTCAGACCAAGTCGACTAAACTCACACTAAAAGTTTAAAAAAAAAAAAAAAAGGTTACTGCACTACTTACCTATATGCATGACAAACACATACAAAATATTAGTTTACGCTCTTTTATTTCTTCTATCAAATATATAGCTATTTCATTTTAAAAATACTGTAGAATATAAAGATGAGGTAAATAAAAAAAAAAACAAAATAAAATAAAAATAAATAAGTAAAAATATGAAAAGAAAAGAAAAGTAAAGACAAACAAAACTTGTAGTAATATTTTATGTTAAAAAAAAAATTTTTTTAGTTCTGTAATAATGAATATAAAAAAAAAGAAATAATTACAAAAACAAAAGATGTGGGATATGCCAAACAGAAAGAAATATTCTCAAAAACGACTTGGGGATAACAAGAGATTTAAATTGCAACACAATTTGAAAAATTCCCACGGCAGAAATATAACATATATGTAAGTATGTACATTCGTTGCATATACATACCGGACACTTGAATTAAGTGATAAGGAATGCGCACAACGAAAATACAAACGCAATAATGTATGCGCCGCAATTTCTAACGACACGACAATAGTCGATGTTTATAAAAGCATTAAATGAATTTTTTTAAGCCATTGTCCAACGCGATAATTCTGAACAAATTTCGATTCGTCAAAAAAAAATTTTCTCAGGGTAGAAAATGCTAATTAAGCATTTTCGACCCTGACTTGACACCATAGAGGGTGATTAAGTTCGAGTTGGTCTTACAACTTGAAAAAGGTCAGTTCGCCGGAAGAAGGTCAGAAAAGAAGAATTTGGAAGAAGAATTCAGATTTAGATGGTAAAAGTCTTGCTAAATCGTCGAGGTAACAATTTTAGTCGCAGTTCTACACCAAATAGGTAACAAAACAATATTGTAAAAAGAAATAGTTGGGGAAAAGCTGTTACGCGTTCTAAAATTGGCGGTGGTCTTGGCGATGTCTTGACGTCATATAAATAATTTTATATTGGCCTTGATGCTGCTTTAAACTTTCCTTCCAGAACCACAACAACTAGGATCATGGCGCTGTTTCGGGTTGACCTCGTGATCGTTAATATATCTCAAGAGCAACGCGGCAATACTCATAGATGAAATCCTCTGTTCTTCGTGGTATCATCCTCAATCCTTTTGCAGCGCGAATCTTGGCGTGAAGCAGTAACTCGTCAAACATTTTAATCATGGAAGACATCTTATGCGCCGAAGACGTATACAAAAAGGAAAAAAAAACTACAATAATTAGAGAACTATCAGAATCATCCACTAATACTAATATAAGTTGCGAAAACGAAAACGTACATTCGGAAATTGTTGACTTAAAATTAAGATAACCTGAATCAAGATTGCAATATTGGTAATAGAAAATTAGTATGTAGAATTAGAATCAAGTAAGTTGAATTGCGAGTATTGTTAATAGCTTATTAGAATGTACTAATAAGTAAATTAGTTATCTCTGTAAGCATAGTCATTGAGCCACTAGAGCAGGAAAAGGATTATTCTTATAATTTTCTTTTGGTGCTAGTCTGTCACAATTGTTCGCCGGTCTTCTACCAATTCGCCATGATATTATCACTTGTCGAGCTAGTCCAGACCTCTCGAGGCCTAACAAGAAACATGCAGGACGATCATACAAATTAAAGTGAGGAAAAGAATAATAATAATAAAAACAACAATAGTTAAAACAATAAAACGAAATATCTTATTATGAGAAACAAAATAATTAAAGCATCTAAAACTAAAATTATCTAAACATGCAAAGCAAAACAATTAAATTATGTAAAAGTGCAAGACGAAATCTTTAAGCTATCTAAACCTGAGGAATAAAAAATTTAAATGTCTAAAACACGCTACTAACTACTAGCACATGGACAAAATAATTACGATTTGCTGAAAATCACAAACATAAATAAAGAAAAGCATTAATCGTGCAACCAGTATTAGAAAAAAAATTAAAAATAAATAATCAGAGTAATTACTAGTGGAAAAAATTGTTACATACTAAAACAGTACTAAAATCAAAAATAAAAAAAAAATTATTAACAAAGTTCTATAAAACGAAAAAAATACGACAAAATCAACACGACAGTTATAAGGTTTGGCCGCATTCAAGAATTGGCGAACGGCAACACCAAAAACGGATTGGAAACATCCGGAAAAGAATAAGAGACACACGAGACAGTCAAGTGACAAGGCCGGTTCTTTGTGGATTCGAGTTTTCAAGCCGGCAGGAACAATCTTATTCGAGTGGCACAAAAAGCATACAAAAAAATAAGTTTTGGAATACCTAGTTAAAACAAATACAACACTAGTCAAGTAAAAACTTCGAAGTGTCAGCAGTATCCACAAGTAAGAAAAGAAAAAGGGCAGGAAAAGCCCTGGTAAAAGAAAAGTCGTCGGCGCAGTGTTCGAGAAGGAGAAAATTTAGCAGGAGATGCTTGAACTAAGCCACTAAATTTAAATAAAGAAAGCTAAGAGAAGGAAGGTAGACGGCTGGTCAGTAAGTAAAGGGCCTGGCGATGTATCCAAGTTGAGTATTCATATTTTAATTATTATTATTATCTTCGGTTTCGATTTATACCTCCTCCCCTCGTAGCTGACTGACTGTGCGAAATCATTTTATTGAGGGTAACTTTTTTTTCACACTATACCCATACCGAACATGGTAAATAGACCGTAGGCATTTTCTTCATATACTTATATTTATATACAGTGCAAAATAATTTTATTAAGGACCAGAGAAATTTTCTTTCCGATTGCATACTCTACTCATACCGTATATCGTTCATATACCGTAAGAATATATCTTATTTTGTATATATATACATATATAGGTTCACGTGACCAGGTACGCTAAATTGACGTGTATAATCAGGGAAAATTTCCCTCTGTTACTGTTCATATTGCAATCACACCGATTTCACTTTCTATAATTTTCTATATATATATATATTATATCTAGTATGTAAGGCAAAAAAAGATCCTTCTTTTCTAGATGATCAGATAAGTTTTATAATGTGGTATTAAAATAAAGCAAGGAAACATAGAAAAAGCATAGTGTGTGTGTTCAATCTAGTTTTTGTGATCTACCCTCTCGATGAAAAGATCACGTAGCGCCCTTTCTTCTTTGTTCGTTTGCATTACATTTCAGGTAAATCGAAAGAACTCCGCCATCTCCGCGGGTTAGCGTATACGTACTCTGGGTGTACGTAACAAAGCTTATAGTTCTAGGAAGATTATAACGAACTCCATTTTTGCCTACACAGCGAATGTCATTCATTACACACTTCTCCATACTCCTGAGCAACAACTTGCAATATAACATGTACAAAACCACATACATACATATATTGCGACTTATCAGCCACCATCAGGCCATAGCAGTTAGTTGATTTTAACCAGTCAACCAGACAAGATCTGGCACTGCGATTGTTAAACCTGATCAAGTTTGTTGAGGTCAGACCATTCATTTAGCACGATTGATTCTAAGCTCGACTGATTCTAGTAAACACGAGAATATCCGTGTTCTTTATTTTTGAGATGTGTGAACATCCATATCCCCTCTAGTGAATACCAGGCCATCCATATTCTAACTGCCGAGGCTTGTGGACATTGTAACGAACGGTCCGGTCCGTTACCTTTAAAAAAAAAAACAAAAAAACAAAAATTTCCATCCACAATTTCTAGTTGCAATCATATCCGCAGTGGATAAAAGTTACCATTTACAATTCCTAGTTGCAATCATCTTCAGCATTGTATCGTGAAGTTCGTGGAATTCATTCTTGACGTTGGAATATGCCGAAAGTTCTGAGAATGTTTGATGTACTTGACTGTAGGTATATAAGAGGGCTGATTTTTTGTGACCAAATAAGGAAAAAGATTCGGGGATTGGCGGATTTTGTGGAGAATCAAGGAAAACAAGGGAAAGGTAGGAGGAAAGGTTGATGCAGTGTTATGGTCGTAGCAGATTGCACATAGCAATATGCTACCTATACTGATGCGTGTAGGCCGGCCTCGTTAAATAAGAACGAAAACCAGACGTACCCCGACGAAGCAATGTGTCGTCAACCTCAGCATGACATGCTGAGGTGATAAAGAAGAAGAATGGGAGAAGAGTTAAGATTTTTGGCGGAGAAGAATTAGAAAAAGCTGTTTCTGAGAGTATTCATTAAAAACGAAAGAATTGTAAAAGTCAAGGTAGAAATTTACACGTAAAACCGATTACCAAAAGGGATCAACCTGAGGAAGATCAAAATAAAGGCGCTTCCCTCGAGGATCGTCCAAATATTCTGGGAAATGGCTGCGGATGCCCATCAAACAGGAATTTGTGTGAAGTGCTCATCCACAGGGTAAATTGCCGCATTCTGCAGCAAGAAAATTATTAAATGAGGGATTCTATTTACCGGCGAATTAACCCACAGAGTATTGGATTTCTACGCGGGACAAGCAACGAGATCTGATAAGTTCTTTCCATTTTTATCATTCTGAAACATTATAATTTCTTAGACCATGAAAGATAGCCCACATTTATATTTGAATTCTGATAGATAAGAAGATAAGAAGGACATAAATCCTAACATATAAGAACAATAGAAGAAAATGATTATAAAATTAAGTACACAGATAATAACGTTATTGAACATCGCTAGGAGCAAGTACTAATGATTGTGGTATATTTCAACAGTTTTATTACCAGTCTTATTAAGAAAAGTTTTTGGAAGCTCAGTGCTTCACTGAATAGTTAAGTTAACGCGTTTTTGTATATAAATTGTCATTGACGACGGAGAAGATTCACCCAATGAAGGTGACGTATAGACGTAGCTATATTAGTTCGACGTGAATCTATTTTTATTTTCTTATTAAGAAAAGTTTTTGGAAGCTCAGTGCTTCACTGAATAGTTAAGTTAACGCGTTTTTGTATATAAATTTTGTTTTTGCATATGGTTTCGTATATATATATATATATATATCTATATGTATTTATATATCATAAGTGGTAGCTCAAAATTTAGATTATTCTAAACACGTTCGGTTAGCCTAAACGGACGAATATTCTGCAATAAGATGTTTTAAACTAAATTTACTACAAACGGAAACTATCACATTCCAACCTCGTATCAGCTCATTCAGAATTTCAGTCAGATCAGGCGGCTGTTATCATCCCGAGATGATAGGTAGCTATAGCAAGGAAATCTAAAAGCCGTTGAATGATAATTATTAAAGAAAGATTTTATTTAAATGCATGCACTTGTGCCCTTAGGTACTAATCTTTAGCCACATTGAACTTAAAATTCAAATATTATTCTGATTTTGGACGCTTAAGAAGGTCATTCAGGGAAAATCAAATTTGTTTTACTCATTTAGGTATGAGCCGGATGCTGGAGCGCTTCAACATGTCGGAGATCAGTAATGTAAGTACCTTCAATGTTAAATAACTAATATCATTATGGCAAATTTCTCGTTTGTGGCACTCGCGTCCTTCTCAAGTTAAGTATCGGGTTCGGTTGGAATTGGATAAGAAGATAAGAAGGACATAAATCCTAACATATAAGAACAATAGAAGAAAATGATTATAAAATTAAGTACACAGATAATAACGTTATTGAACATCGCTAGGAGCAAGGACTAATGATTGTGGTATATTTCAACAGTTTTATTACCAGTCTTATTAAGAAAAGTTTTTGGAAGCTCAGTGCTTCACTGAATAGTTAAGTTAACGCGTTTTTGTATATAAATTGTCATTGACGACGGAGAAGATTCACCCAATGAAGGTGACGTATAGACGTAGCTATATTAGTTCGTCGTGAATCTATTTTTATTTTCTTATTAAGAAAAGTTTTTGGAAGCTCAGTGCTTCACTGAATAGTTAAGTTAACGCGTTTTTGTATATAAATTTTGTTTTTGCATATGGTTTCGTATATATATATATATATATATCTATATGTATTTATATATCATAAGTGGTAGCTCAAAATTTAGATTGTTCTAAACACGTTCGGTTAGCCTAAACGGACGAATATTCTGCAATAAGATGTTTTAAACTAAATTTACTACAAACGGAAACTATCACATTCCAACCTCGTATCAGCTCATTCAGAATTTCAGTCAGATCAGGCGGCTGTTATCATCCCGAGATGATAGGTAGCTATAGCAAGGAAATCTAAAAGCCGTTGAATGATAATTATTAAAGAAAGATTTTATTTAAAGCATGCACTTGTGCCCTTAGGTACTAATCTTTAGCCACATTGAACTTAAAATTCAAATATTATTCTGATTTTGGACGCTTAAGAAGGTCATTCAGGGAAAATCAAATTTGTTTTACTCATTTAGGTATGAGCCGGATGCTGGAGCGCTTCAACATGTCGGAGATCAGTAATGTAAGTACCTTCAATGTTAAATAACTAATATCATTATGGCAAATTTCTCGTTTGTGGCACTCGCGTCCTTCTCAAGTTAAGTATCGGGTTCGGTTGGAATTAGTACCTCTGAAAAGAAAAAAAAAAAAGAAATAGTCTAAGTAAGTAAAACCAAAAAAATGGAGGAAACAAAAGTTTGATCAGGAGATACACTCTGAAATATTAACATCCCTTCGTTGCAGAATGTTGTTCGCGGAAGGTTACGCTTTGACGTGATAGTTATAATCATATAGACGTGCTAGTACGTTGTTGTAAGATTGTCTCTTTGATTTCCACTTACGTATTTCCATATAAATTTTTGTAAATAAATATTATAACGAATTGAAGATGCGCTGAACTTCTTAGTTTTCTCCTTTCACTTTCCTGGAGCCCTCTCACATGAAATGAAGGTCGTCTAGGTTCGCTCGTTTACTTCTCTCCACAGGTCAGCTAAGGGACTTGGAAATAGTGGCCCCCAAGTCAAAGGGAGGATGGGGCAAGGCCATGAAGGCAGAACATCTGCGCCTTCGACAGGAAGTGGGTAAGTGACGTAAGGGTCCCTTCAGGACCGAGTGTGTGCCGGCTTTTTTTGTAGGTAGGCATGATATTTTTTTTGATTATGGGTGATGACAGTGGCAGGTATTTTCGGGAACTCCCCCACACTCTCCGCCAACCTTAGCCGAGGTGCTAGCATGCCGCCCTGTGCTATCGCTGTCATCGAGTGATCTGTCAGCTCATGCTGACAGTTTGGACTTCCCGTCCTGAACAATCACTCTCGCAACATACTTCCATAACAGCAGCAAATAACGCGAAAATAAATTTAGGAGGTTGGGTTGGAAGACAGGTTCTTTAAAAAACAGTCAGTCGAGTGGTGAAGCTGAAACACTAAAGTGATTCCTAGGAGGGAAAATCAAGTATAATTAATTGAAAGTTTAATTCTTCAAGTCCTGTTGTTAGTAAGTCTTGAGTTGATTTTTGGGTGAAAAGTGAAAGGAAAAACAAAAGAAAAGGGAATAATAATTGTGGAAAGGATAAAGCTGAGGTCTTATCAGTCTAACGATATAATTAGTAACAGAAGAATACGTTCGACTAAAGGCGAGTTAGTTGGAGACTTTAATTTGTTGTTAACGAAAGGAAAGAGATATATAAAAAAAAAGGTATTGTAAATCTTATTATTTTTTTTTTTTTAATTTTATTGGCGACCTATTGGTGATTCAAAACAACTATGTTTTGTAACGTGCCTAAAAAGAAGAAAAAAAAGGTACCTGTGTGTAAACAATAATAATATTTATCTATATATATTTGAGCAAATTTCATTTATTTGTGACTTACCTAAGAAGAAAAGGTATCATTGTTCTATATCAATAATTAATTACCACCATTTTTTGTGATGTGCCTAAAAAGAAGAAAAAAAAAAGGTACCTGTGTTCAAACAATAATAATATTTATCTATATATATTTGAACAAATTTCATTTATTTGTGACTTACCTAAGAAAAAAAAAGGTATCATTGTTTTATATCAATAATTAATTACCACCATTTTTTGTGACGTGCCTAAAAAGAAGAAAAAAAAAAGGTACCTGTGTGTAAACAATAATAATAATTATCTATATATATTTGAACAAATTTCATTTATTTGTGACTTACCTAAGACAAAAAAAGGTATCATTGTTTTATATCAATAATTAATTACCACCATTTTTTGTGACGTGCCTAAAAAGAAGAAAAAAAAAAGGTACCTGTGTGTAAACAATAATAATATTTATCTATATATATTTGAACAAATTTCATTTATTTGTGACTTACCTAAGAAAAGGTATCATTGTTTTATATCAATAATTAATTACCAATATTTTTTTGTGACGTGCCTAAAATGAAGAAACAGGGTGCCTGTATTCTATAAAAAAAAAAGTATTTATCCTTTTTTACCAACTTTAATTAAATATTTTGGGAGATTCTTTTAAAAAAAAAACAAAAAAAAAGAAAAGGTATCGTCAGTTGGTTTTTTTTTCCTTTTATATATTTATGTATGACTGAATTCTTATAATTGGTGACGCACTTAATATGGAAGTAGAATCGTTTGTTATACGTTATTAAACTATATTGTTAAATTAAATTCTTTCGTGCATTACAATATTATAATCATACATCAGATTGTCAAGTCTATGGTCTTGGTGACAGACTTGCAAAGTAATAAGCTCTAGCTTATCGTGAGAATACAAGTTATTTATATGTCAATAAAGTTCATTTTGTTTTTACCTAATTAAATGGGTGTTTAAAAAATTTTTTTTTTTTGCATTAAAACTTTTCATTCTCTTTCCTTTTTACTGCGGCAGTAGAGAGGGTTACAGTACCAGTGAAAGTTTTTTTTTTTTTTGTGTAGTGCTTGTCACCCTTATACATGTTACATAACTGTGTTGTATACCTAAAAAGGGGTAACAATGATAATTGTAATTAACAATTATCATTGGGAAAAACATGAAAAATATTTGATTTTCATAAATGGAAATAAGCTAATCATGCTTAAAACATGGTTAGCTTATCTCCAAACAAGGCGAAGAAATTGCCATCAGCAATTTCTTCAAATTCCTTCGCATATAATAAAAATATTCCCACAAAACGACTTGGGAAAAATAAAAGTTTTAAGTTACATCCCAAGTCGTTTCAATAGAAAAATAGCCCCACGATAAATCTTACCTTCAGTAAGATTTGTCGTAAATACGATATGTATGTACATATATACATACATACATATCGGGCGCATGAAAATTTTACGTCGGTGAAGACTGAAACGATCAAGTCTTCACCGAAAAAAGCTCCTATCAGCAAATTGTCGCGAGCTGCATACATTGTGATCGCAACAATGTATGCACGATAGCACGGCGATGGTTGGATATTTATGAAAATATCAAATTTCAATTCCAACCATCGTTCGTCGCGATAATTCTGGGCATGTTTAAACATGCCCAGCGGTAAATAATTTTCTCAGGATAGGAATGCTAATTAAGCACTTTCCTATCCTGAGCAACTAGACTTGCGATTAAAAAGATCCAAGTCAAGTACAGTCGGTTTTTGAGCGCTAAAGTTTTAAGCAGCCGGTTTTAAGCAGTCAGTTTTAGACAGTAGAGTTGGATTTAAAACTTCGGTTCGGACGGTTTGGCTGTTGATCGTTTTAGGAAAAATTAAAAGTAACTAAATCAGTAAGTGTTAGGGAAAAGAGAATAAAAAAAAGGGTAAATGAAGTTTGTTGTTCGGTGGCTAGGTAAATAAAGTGAGAGTGATTCGACCTGTAAAAAGATCGCACAAGATCCATAGATATAGGAATATCAAGTTAAAAGGAAGTGTTTCAGTTGTAAAATATATAAGTGGAAAATAAATACAAGAAAAAGGAAGAAGAAAGCAAAAGGTTTTTGTTATTAGCGTGGGGAAACAAAAAGGGATCCCAAAACCAAGATAAAGGATTAACAAGGTAGGAGTGTATATATATAAAAAAAGATATACAACAAAATTGGCGCAGCCGGTAGGATAGTGGAAGCCTGCTTTCTAAAAGTCAAAATAGAAAGGCATAAGAGCTTTAAAATCCGCTATCCTGCGAACCTAAGGGGTCCCATTGACTAAGCCACTCAGGCCAAGTCACCCCCAACACTCGGGTAGATACCATCTCTAGGCGCCTCTGCTCCAGGCGGGCAAGCGTTCACCCCAAATAGTGCACAGGCACCACCGAGGGATACTATCAAACACTCCAAAGAAGGAAGTGGAAAACCATCCAAAACCTCCCAGAAGGACGAGTACAGATCAGCCAGGACACAGCTCTATAAGCAGCCTGAAGTTTCAGCCGAGCAGACGACCAAACGCTAGCAGTCAACGATCCGGAGTTGAAGAGGAAATCGAAGACGGCTCATAAGCCCCCTTTTCAACTAGATCCAGGGGAAGTAAAGACGGCCCAGGGCCCCCCCAGCTGCAAAAGTAAGCCGAAATCAACCGACCAGGAATTGAGAGGGAACTCGAAGGCGGTTAAAGAAACCCCCCTCTCAATTACAGCAAAGGGACCTAAGCAGGCAAGGAGCCCCCCTTTCACTGAACAGCGCATCATATGCCAGCCGACAATCCTGCTCTACCTCAGCAGGAATCAGAAACAGCAGCAAGGGAAAACTCTCCATCTTTAGCCGACGCGGGATTAACCCCAGGTGCCAATACACAGCACCCCGGTGAAGGTACATCATCCGCTGCAGGAGAAAAACCTCCACAGTTACCCCCAACAGGACCTAGACTTCGAAGCGGAACCGTTCTGCCAGGTCTGAATAGTCAAGTAAGTTTAGCTAAGTTTTTAAATAAATTATACGAGAGAGCGCGGGAATCGGATAAACTGACGATTACCCATTGTGACGCCTTAGATCACAAATTAAAAACAGAGCGTGAGACCAGACTCGTCAAGTTAAAGACCTTAAAAGAAAAAACAATACAGTTCCGAAAGGAACTAGAACAGTTTTCCGAATCTCGGCGCTCACTCAGTTTAGATCTAGGGAAGAATAAGAGTGTTAGGTTAAGTGACAGTGATAGTGATAGCGACAGTGACGGTGAAGTAGCTGAACCAACTCCCGAAGACCTGCTAATCGATTGGCTCGAAGAATCCTTAACGGAAATCAGCCCAGAAACAAGCCCAGCTAGTCCACCCAAATTTCAATTTCCAGTCAATAGACTACACATAATGGTGGATTACGCTAAAGTAGCTAAGCTCACAGCTCAACTCGTTCCCTTATTTTCGGGTGAAAGTACCCCACAATTGGGACGAGAGTTACAAACCTTCATTGGCTGTTGCAAACAAACTATGCAGTGCCTTAATAATGAAGAAAAAGTGGCTTTCATTCAGGTCCTTCCTACAAGACTCAGAGGTGACGCATACCAATTATTCGCTTCAGACGTCCCTGCTTCATTTACTGAAGTAGAGGAACGTTTAAACAGAACGTATCTTCCCCGTGAGACATATCAGGAGCTGGTGAACAAACTAATTACCACCAGACAAAACCCGTTAGAATCTCTCACTGTGTTCATTACAAGATTGAAACAGTTGTTGACGCCAAAAACGCTCTGAAAAGTGGAGTAACTAACCCACACCTGTGTCAATATTTGCTCACGCAGGGAGAAGGCGATTTAGAGTCACTAATTCAAAAAGCCTTGGACATGGAGAAATTACAACAAAGTGCTACATTCGTCCAGACTCCTCTGGTACAAGCTCCTCCAATGGCTCCAGTAGACCCAGATTTACTAGTGAGAGCTTACTATAGAGCTCCTTACTATCAAATGCCATCAACACCTATGTTCGCATCACCTCGAGCTCCAAATCCAAATCAGTTTTCACGCAATGTGAATAACTCACGTTCATCACAGTCACGACAAAGACCGTTTACAAACACTGATGCCAGAAACTCGGATACAGATGCACTGGTCCGTAACATCACGTGTAATTTCTGCCAGCGAAAGGGTCATACATATACAGATTGCCTTAAGCGCAAGAACACCCCTTTCTGCTCAAACTGCAAAATCTATGGACATGACGTCCGTGATTGCAGAAAAAGTCAACAGACCCAACAATTTGTTCCTCCACGCCTCTCCAACAGATCTACACAAGGGCAACACAACACAAAAAGTCCTCAAGTCTTCAATATAAGACTCAAATGCACCTTTTGTGGTCGCCGAGGACATGCAGACGAAGACTGCCGCCAGAAGAAAAAATGGGAAGCCCGAAGTCAGGGAAACGACATGCAGTCGACCCAAAACTCCCCGGCTCGACTATAAACCCAACTAAAAAATTAAAAGGGTCACCTCAAGCGCCCGAATCCGGTGTCCCTACAGTGAAACTTCCACTGGACATAAGCCTTAACGGCCATACAAAACTAGTAGTGGACACTGGCGCTGAGGTTAGTATTATTAAGAAAAGAGCAATTAAAGACCTCAAGATAATTAATTCCAATGAGGCATGCACTTTACAGACCCCTTTTGGAATCGGAAAGACACTGGGAAATTGCAAGGGCAACTTCAATTTTAAAAATAAAATTCCCTGCAAGTTTCAGGTGGTACAAAACCTGCCAGGTCTTTCCGATGACGGCCTATTAGGAAACGATTTCCTATCAAACAATTGTAATGTTGAAGGCCCAAATAAAGCACTCAAGTTTCCTTGTACGGAAGCAAATCCCGAAGAGTTCACCGTGCCCTTGTCATGCAAAACGGAAAAGCTGTATTCCAGAAAAGCAGTCGAAGTGAGGTCACTTGCTGAAAAGATGGAACCTAAACAGGTTAAGCTATCTACATGCAGTGTCTCCAAGGCATCTCAACAGAGTAATGCTGGCTGCCAGGTTCAACAAGAGCCGACGGAATACGAAAAGAGCTGTCTGGGTGATCAAGAAACCAGCGATATGAGGCAGCATCTGGTTACTTTAGAGGAACCGATATGCATACCTGCTAGGTCACAAATTATCACCACAGTCCCGTTACGAGTGAAGGAAGAAATGCTCTGTTTATCTAAAGAGATAGGCGACGGAGTCTTCCTGGCCAACAGTTTACTCCCTACTGGGAAAGAAACAGTGCTAGTTGCCATACTCAACATTAACAATTTTAAAGTAGTCATCAACAGTTTATTATTACAACTGCTCCCTATACATGACTACGCCGTCATCCCAATAGGAGAAGCCACTGATACACAACACGTTCTCAAGCCGAATAAATCGCAAGCGAGTAACACAAACGTCAGTGAGCCTCCCAAGGCAGAACAGAAGTCAAGCAAAACTTCTTTCTCCAGAATACCTAGATATAAGTTACTAACGCGGCCCAAGAGCCCCATACAAGACGTGTGCGAGCTCAGTAAGACCCGAACAGAGGCAGCAATGACTCCACCGTCCAATAGAGTAAATTATAAAAAAATTTCGAGGCCCAAGAGCCCTATAAAAGATGCGAGCGAGATCCAGAAGCCGATAAACAAGATGCCGAGGACTCCTCCGTCTAGTTTACCTAGATTTAAGATATATACGAGGCCAAAGAGCCCTATAACAGGTGCGTGTGAGCTCAGTAAGACCTATTCTCAGGCAAAGACGACTCCACCACCCAACCAAGTTAGTGTTAAGAAACAACAGTGGCCCAAGAGCCCTATGACAAGTGCGTGCGAGCTCAGTAAGACCTACTTAAAGGCAAAGTCGACTCCACCACTTAATAAAATTAGTATTAAGAATACAAGGTGCCCCCTGAGCCCGATAAAAGACGCGTGCGAGATCCGTAAGACCTCATTGAAGGCAAAGTTGGCTCCACCGTCAAATAGTATTAAGAGAACCAATTTTTCACGGCCTATTAGCCAAAATACGAATGCGTGCGAGTACTTGGACCAATGTAAAGTACCCCTAAATTACGGTACTCCACCAATAAAAGAGCAGGAAGCACATGCCCTGCCGACTAGTAAAGTAAGTAAAAATAATCACAAAAAAAGGTTACAACAACCTAAAACTAACATAAGCTTTTCGGAAAACACAGCTATCTTACAACACGTAAAATACTTATTTCCGGATCATGAAGATCCCACACATACTCCGCGAGTCAACAGGTTAGACCAAGAGCTCAGCCTAGACCCAAATCTAAATGCGGAAGAAAAAGCTTCGATATCCGAACTCTGCTACGAGTACAATGATATCTTCTTTCTAAAAGGTGATAAGCTCACATACACAAATGCTATCACCCACAATATCCCTTTAATACAAGATCAAGCGCCCATAAACCAAAAGGCCTACAGACTACCAGAGACTCAGAGACAAGTGATCAACGAGCAATTAAGAGAAATGCTAGAAAACGGGATAGTCCAAACTAGCAAAAGCCCTTGGAATTCACCCTTATTAGTTGTCCCCAAAAAGGCGGGACCCGATGGTGAAAAAAGGTGGCGCGTCGTTGCCGATTTTCGCAAATTGAATGAAAAGACAATTGGCGACGCATTTCCGCTACCCCGAATCGAGGATATTCTTGACCAACTAGGTCATGCCAGGTACTTTACCACTCTCGATTTGGCCAACGGCTATCATCAAGTCTTAGTCGACAAAAAAGATCGACATAAGACCGCTTTTAGCACTAATTACGGGCACTACGAATTTAAGCGTATGCCATTCGGACTCAAAGGAGCTCCCGCTACATTCCAACGCCTCATGAACTTCGTTCTGACAGGCCTACAAGGCCTCGAATGTTTCGTTTATCTTGACGACATCGTCATTTACGGGAAAAACCTAAATGACCACAATGATAAACTTCGCAAAGTCTTCGACAAATTGAGAGAGAACAACCTCAAACTGCAGCCAGAGAAGTGCCAGTTCTTGAGAAGAGAAGTTGTTTACCTAGGGCACAAATGCTCTAGCGAAGGTGCATTACCAGACCCCAGCAAAACAGCCTGCGTCCAAACATTTCCTGTTCCCAGAACAGTAAGGCAAGTTCAGTCCTTTTTAGGACTCGCCAATTACTATAGGAAGTTCATTCCGGACTTCTCTAAAATTGTTCGTCCAATCACGAATTTACTCCGCAAGGACGTAAAATTCAATTGGACCGAGAAATGCCAAGAAGCATTTCAAAGCATTAAAAATGCTCTAATTTCCCCACCACTTTTAATCTATCCAGATTTTTCTAAACCATTCAACCTCACAACGGACGCCAGTAATGAAGCATTAGGCGCTGTACTTTCCCAAGGAGAAGTGGGAAAAGACCAACCTATCGCCTATGCAAGCCGAACGCTGAACAAAGCCGAGAGAAATTACTCCACTATTGAAAAGGAGTTATTGGCTATAGTCTGGGCCACTAGGAATTTCCGATGCTACCTCCAAGGCAGGAAATTCACGGTCTATACTGACCACAAGCCTCTCAAAGGTGTCTTTAACGTTAAAGACCCGACTTCCCGTTTGGTGAGATTTCACCACAAATTATCAGAATTCGATTATACCATCGAATATAAACCAGGGAAGTATAATACCAACGCGGATGCATTAAGCCGCATTCCACAAGTATTAATCGAAGACAATACAGGCAACACTTTAACGGTACAAGCCCAAGTCCACCACACTATGGACTCAGATGTGGAGGAAAACATTTCCCCAAGTAAAAAGAAAACCAAAAAACCCGCTCATTGCTTCGCCGTGACCAGAGCTCAAAAACAAAGAGCCCAAGAGGCCAATACTAGCTCCAGCGCTGAAACACAGCCCACGGCAGCGGAAGATAAAGAAACTAAAAAACTCCCAGAGGCGGAAATACAACCCCCTGCTACGCTTGAACAAGAAATAAGTCCAGTCAAGGCACCTGAGATAATCACGAGCCCCAAGGAAGTTCAAACAATCCTAAAGGATTACCACGACTCTCCTTTCGGCGGCCATCAGGGTGTCATTAAGACTTATAAAAGAATCAGACGCAAGTATTGGTGGAGACACATGCTTAGCGATATAAAAAAAGTACATAAAAAAATGCCCTAAGTGCCAAACAATGAAGGCATCGCCACAATTCAAGATGCCAATGGTAATAACGGACATCGCAGAACAACCTTTCGACAAGGTTTACCTCGATATAGTAGGTCCACTAGAAGAGACCATATCAGGTAATAAATATATCTTAACTTTCCAAGATAATCTCACCAAGTTTGTCGATTGGTATGCCATACCAAGTGGAGAAGCAGTAACGGTGGCGCAAATCTTTTTCAATGAGATTGTCACGCGTTATCGCATTCCAAAGAGAATAGTCACCGATCAGGGAACTAATTTCCTGAGTGAGCTATTCAAGAAGGTCTGCAAACTGCTAAAGGTAAAGAAGTTACAAACTTCCGCATACCATCCACAGTCTAATGGAGCACTAGAACGTGCCCATAGACCATTTATCGAATATCTGCGTACAATCGTAGACGAGAATCCCAAAACATGGGATCAATTCCTACGAACCGCTGCATTCGTGTACAATAACAGTGTACACGAGGGTACTAAACTAACCCCGATGGATTGCCTTTACGGCTTCACAGCAGATGTCCCAACTAATTTAAAACGGTACCCTGAGCCCGTATATAACCACGAAAGTTATTACCATATGCTCAAATACAGATTACAAAAATCATATGCCACGGCTCGTAAAAATCTCTTAGCCAGCAAACAACGCTCAAAGGCATATTACGACAAAACAGTCAGGCCTCTCACTTTCCACCTAGGAGACAAAGTCCTCCTCAAAAGTGAAAGCCGCAAACACAAATTGTCTCAAATCTGGGTTGGCCCATATCTGGTAATCAACGTACCTAGTCCAACAAACACTACCATAAAAATAGGCAAACGGCAGGTTGTAGTACACAACAACCGTTTAAAGCCCTATTACGAGTAGTACACTGGTACATACACCTTTAGAAAATAAGTCCCACTGAAACAAATTTTCGCCCAGACAGCGGAAACAAAGGCTCGTATAGTCCAAGACAAATTAGTTATTAGAATACAACTTCCGATTTTCAATTTACCACGAATGAAGTTGTATAGGATACATAGTTTCCCTATCCATGTTAATAAAAAACAATCATTGGTACCCGAAATACAGTACTCGCACGTAGCGCACCAGGTACAGACACAGGATATTCTATTATTAAAAACACAAGATCTTAAAATCTTCAAAAAGATCACTCAATCTTCCAAAGAGGACACTTACATCGCTAAGCTAGGCATTCCCATAACAAAGGCTACAATGTCCAAAGAATGCGTAGTGAAGCTGCTCTTTAATCCATTAAAGGAAGAGCCACAGTGTCAATTTAGAGCGCAAATACCTCCCAGGGACCTACTTATTAAATTAAGTAAACCAAATTCTTGGATATTCTCGTTGATAGAACCAACAATTGTACACCTTCAGTGTACCCAACAATTCCTAACTTCAAAAATAGAAGGCCAAGGAATAATTACTATCAACTATCCCTGTCAATTACAAGTAGGATCACAAATCCTACATTATGAGGCAGAGAATATCCAGCAATTGAGTCTCGAACAACCCAACTACTTCCCAAATATCGCTCCATTAGAGCAAATGGTAGAAAAATATCTTAATGAAACCAAAGAAAAAATACCGTCGGAAGAAATACAGACAGAACTATATTCAGGAGATGACAGCATCATCCTAGAAGGTACCCAGTCATTAAAATAACTGGACAAAAAATTAGAAAAATAGTTCCTCATATCAGTCACCACCCTACACATGTCCTAGCTGCAACATCAGTATCCTTAACTGGTGTTGTCATCACATGTATGGTACTGTACCTGGTCGCCAAATGGCTAGTCCCATTCATAAAAAATTATCGTTCACGCAAGCCTAAGAAAACCCCAGAGGCGGAGGAACAAAGCAAACAATTCGAAATAATCGAACCTACCCCTCTAAAAAGGACCCGCACCCTACCACCTACTAGGTCAGTGCAAGTGGTATAGTGTCACCACTTCAAACGGTCATAAGCACTATCACTAATAGTAGAGCACCTAGAAAATAAATGTAAGCGGTTTCAATAAACCCTAATAAATAATTTAAAAAAGAGATGTAAGAATAAAAACCAAATGAAAAAAAAAAAATATATATATATATAGTAAATAATTTAGAGTAAGATAAATTAGGGTATTAAAAACATAAGTACATAATACAAACCCCAAGAGAAAGAAAAAAGATACTCTCCCTCGCTAGCGTTAACGAATAAATATAACAATAAACAATATAAATACAATAAATGATAGTAGATAGAGATAACAAATAGAAAATAAATAGAGTTAATAAAATAAATATATAACAAAAATAACATACCATAGAAACTATATAACCACTAACATTAGAATAAAACGTAAAATTTTTTTTGCATAAAGAAAATAAGTAAATAAATAAGAATAGAATAGGAATGAATATTTGAAAACAAACTTTAGAAAATAAGATGACAAAATCCCTTTTTGTAAAATAAGAAAATATGTCAAGCCAAAAACCAGTACCAAACCGACCAATAGCCGAACCAACGAAAAAGCCCCAACAACAACTTCTCCTGAGAATTATTCCTCTTCAAAGAATAATCCTCTTTTTCGCAGGGGGAAGGATTGTTGTATACCTAAAAAGGGGTAACAATGATAATTGTAATTAACAATTATCATTGGGAAAAACATGAAAAATATTTGATTTTCATAAATGGAAATAAGCTAATCATGCTTAAAACATGGTTAGCTTATCTCCAAACAAGGCGAAGAAATTGCCATCAGCAATTTCTTCAAATTCCTTCGCATATAATAAAAATATTCCCACAAAACGACTTGGGAAAAATAAAAGTTTTAAGTTACATCCCAAGTCGTTTCAATAGAAAAATAGCCCCAAGATAAATCTTACCTTCAGTAAGATTTGTCGTAAATACGATATGTATGTACATATATACATACATACATATCGGGCGCATGAAAATTTTACGTCGGTGAAGACTGAAACGATCAAGTCTTCACCGAAAAAAGCTCCTATCAGCAAATTGTCGCGAGCTGCATACATTGTGATCGCAACAATGTATGCACGATAGCACGGCGATGGTTGGATATTTATGAAAATATCAAATTTCAATTCCAACCATCGTTCGTCGCGATAATTCTGGGCATGTTTAAACATGCCCAGCGGTAAATAATTTTCTCAGGATAGGAATGCTAATTAAGCACTTTCCTATCCTGAGCAACTAGACTTGCGATTAAAAAGATCCAAGTCAAGTACAGTCGGTTTTTGAGCGCTAAAGTTTTAAGCAGCCGGTTTTAAGCAGTCAGTTTTAGACAGTAGAGTTGGATTTAAAACTTCGGTTCGGACGGTTTGGCTGTTGATCGTTTTAGGAAAAATTAAAAGTAACTAAATCAGTAAGTGTTAGGGAAAAGAGAATAAAAAAAAGGGTAAATGAAGTTTGTTGTTCGGTGGCTAGGTAAATAAAGTGAGAGTGATTCGACCTGTAAAAAGATCGCACAAGATCCATAGATATAGGAATATCAAGTTAAAAGGAAGTGTTTCAGTTGTAAAATATATAAGTGGAAAATAAATACAAGAAAAAGGAAGAAGAAAGCAAAAGGTTTTTGTTATTAGCGTGGGGAAACCAAAAGGGATCCCAAAACCAAGATAAAGGAATAACAAGGTAGGAGTGTATATATATAAAAAAAGATATACAACAACTGAAGTGGCTACAGTTTTCGGTCAAGTATGACAGACTCCGGGTAATCATTATTTTTTTTTTTTAATTTTTTTTTTTTTGCTATGTTAATTTAAAGTTTTTTTCAAGGAGGGGGTATGGGGTTGAATGCTGTAGGGAAATTTGATTTCGGTTCGCGCATGTAACTGTTTTAATTGGTAAGGGGTCAAACGTCAATATTGGGACCGTTAGTGGTTTGACTATTCGGGTGGCAGGGAGCGTTGGGCTCACAAGCTGCGGTCCAGGACTTCAAGGCTATCAGAAGTCCGATTTTCCTCTCTCTCTCTCTCGTTCCTTCAGGCTCATCTGCTTTTTGAGCTATTGTACGTACCATTTTGGGATTGATTGTTGGTCCTGGTGTTTGGCCAAACATTGCGTGATGTAAGTAAGTTTTGTCTGTCCGTCCGTCCGTTTGGTTATATGAGCACAGCTAATTAACACCAGAGCGGTGCAGGTGGCAAGAACCTCCCCAACCGACTGCTCGCTAGCGGCAAAGTGCTGTGCGTCCATCTGTGCTAACCCCGATGGTGAATTTTGCAGCTTGAGAGGTGAACCGCGACTCGTCTATGGAATTGGGGGTGCATCTGCGGATATACGATCATAGGTATGTCTGTAGGTGGACGCTTAGTGTCATGATGTGGTCGTCAAGGAATATCTGATGGTTACAACATCCACGTCTATTTGGATAAACACAAGACCAGCCGTCTTCCATATTTTGAGATATGTGTACGTCTACATCTCCGCCGAGGCATGTGTATATCCATGTATATTTTAGTGAAGCATGAGACCATTCGTGTTCTATAGTTTGAGATGTGCGTACATCCACGTCCGATCTAGCCAATACAAATAAAAACCGTCCGTATTCTATCTAACAAGGCGTGTGTATATCCACATCTACTTCCAGAGACTGCGTGACCGCGTATTCTATATACCGAGATGTGTGTAGAATCCAGCCTGAACTTGTGATTACGAGACTATCCATGTTCTAGTACTGGGCCATATGCACATCCTCGCCTGCTTTAGTAAATACGAGACCATCCGTATTCCGATCAAAGATACAAGTGCGTATCTGCGAACAACGATACGAGAACATCCGTATGTCGATATTTGAAATGAACTACTAGCCGTAGATATAAGTAAAGACATGAATTAAATATTCCAGAACTTGAATTCAACATCTAATGATAAATATACGTAGATTAGACTTGCAGAGAATTCCCTGAGTTAAGTATTAGTTAAGTAGACAAAACTAGCTCAGATGTATTAGGGCTTTAGTAAAATCAATAAACAACCATTGGAGTTAACATCAACATACGTATTCTCATTTCTATTGGAGAACCTATTCACCCTGACGTTACATTTTGGTACCCTAGTAGGGACTTGATTCGTCCTCGTTGGACTACCCATTGTTGTGCCGTACGCTCCGTGCTCTTTCGAGAGACCGCACGTTAGGGATTCACTTTCTTCAAGGAAAGAAGAATTTATTATCGTTGTTATTTATTTTGCTTTTTCTTTTAAATACATTAATTGAGTTAAATACATATCCTTAGATTTCTCGCAACAGATCACAAGCTTTAATTTCTTTTTTCTAGCCCTAAAATTTCACATTTTTCCAATTTGGCCTTTCAACAAGAAGAAGAAGAAGTGTCGATGTTTGTTTCTCTTTTGTTTCTGTCTTCTAATTTTTTGAGTTCTGCGAGTTTTTTTTTTTTATTTTTGTTGCGATCGTAAGTTAGTCTCCTTAGTGTTTAATGTCAGCATATTTGTTGAAGTGCACACGGGAAATTGCCTACATTAAGGGTTTTAACCCTTTTCATCACCTGCTTCTGTCTAACAGTTCTGTCAGACGTCGATTCCTGATCATATTTTTTAACAATTCGAAATTTCTTCTAGAATCATATATCGGAAAGGTAAAAAACTTTATTTCCTTCAGGCAATATATACTCTGCTGAAGCTCTTAATTTTTCTGGAAATCTTCACACGAAATTATATATTTACCGGAGCGCTACATCACTTCACTGCCTGAGAGTTTGTGCTAACGCTGATTGATTGCACCAATGCTGCCTTCGCGTAGAAAAAAAAAAGAAGATTTTCTTTCATCACGCTGACAGCACTAACACCTGTTAACACCTGTTTCACGGAGCACCTGCGGAGAGTTTGCCTGTGTGATTAAATTTATTTATTTGTATACCATCGCAGCCGCAATGGGCATTTGCATCAGTTCTCCTCATTTGGTATAATTTTTTAATTTTTCTCCTAGTACACATATCATTTCGAATTTTCGAGACACATTAGCTGTGATACAATCCCCAATTTATCCGGAAATCGAGGACACCATTTTTCGGAACAAACTTCCAATTGCTCCAACCTCATTAGTAGTGACACAGGATTAAACACATCCCAATAAGCAAAAATTCCAGATGTGGAATATTCTCACGGAATTCCAGAGGAGAAAGTGACGGCATTCTCACACTCATATATGTGGTTTTTATACACTACACGACGACGCAATTTTTAGCTGTCATATATGGCTTGGTTTGCATTTGTTGGCTGCAGTATTTTTCGTTGCGATTTATAAATTTAAATATTGGCGGAAAGCGTTTAATAAATATATTATTGTCGGTAAGTTTTTTTAGTGTTGTGTACATTAAATATTGGCGAAAGTATTTTCAGATGTGAATTAAATATTATTCCCGGAAATTGTTTTAGCGGGATTTTAATTGGCTTGCACTTGGATACTGCAACCATATTTATTTAGCAGAAAGCGTGTTTAGTGGATTAAATTATTCCCGGAGGAACTTAGACTAATAAGTACCACAGATATAACATTAGTTATTTATTTTTATTCCAAAGAAAATACAGCCTGTATGAAGTTCTTCCTATATAAACGGACAATTGATTTACCGGAGTAGATCGGAGTTCATTCTAGTCAAGTTTTGACGCTATTATTATCACCATATAAAGCATTTTATTGAAGTTTTTCTTTAGCTGGTACCACTTTCTCCCTATATCAATTATTTGTACGAGCAACTAGAAACTCGTTCTTAAATATTGGCTCTGCACCACAATTCAATTTAGCATTTTCTTTGCTTCAGAGGGCTACAAGGAAAAAATATAGAAAAAAATCGCCAACGAAATCTTCTAGTTCTACTACGGTAATTTTTTTCTTCCGGGATTTCCAATTTTTCCACACACTGGAGAAATTTTAAGATTCATAATCAGCTATAATAATTTCTTATCCCTCAGCAATTTACTTTTGTCACTTTTGTATTATAGAAAAGGAATTGTTACTACCCATTTTAATATTTTATTTCTTATTTGGCTGTGGTCTTATCCGGAAATCTAGACATATTTTCTTTTCTGAATTAAGATAATTAAAAAGCAGCCATGTCACGAAGTAATAAAAACAGGAAAATTAAAAATGAGGTGGAGATTCTCCATCTTTTGCGTCTCCCTTGGAAAAAAACACTAACATAGACGAAACTTCAAAAAGTTTTAACTTTTAAGACCTACATGAGGCAAATCCCGCGACCAATTTGGATTCGTCAGCTTCAGAAGGCACTTCTGTAGAAAGCAACTATTTAGTTCAGATGAGTCTGCAACCGACATTGAAGAATGCTTGAAAAGTTTACAAAGTGATTTGGATGAGTGATGTGCCAAGTTTAATCCAACAAATGAGGCAAGGAATGATTTGTTAAAAGTTTTAAGAAATCATAATTTAAATCTACCAAGAAATTGCAGAACTCTAAAAGAAACTGCACAAAAAACTAATTTACTATCCGTGTCTAATGGTTTATATCTGCATATCGGTATTGCTTTTTAATTGCAAAACTTTTTTAAAGCGAACAAATATTTAGGTTCAAATATTGAACTGGATATTGGAATAGATGGTCTTCCCTTATCCAAAAGTTCAAATAATCAATTCTGGCCAATATTGGGAAAAGTTAAGGGATACAGTGAGGTCTTTTTAATCGGAGCATTCCATGGGCATAGTAAACCCTGTAATATAGATGTTTTTCTGAAGGAATTTGTCAATGAAATGTACGAATTGCAAATACAGGGAATTAGGAACAACAATAATTTAGTAAATGTAAGCATTCGTGCATTCATATGTGACGCTCCAGCTAAATCCTTATTGTTGCAAGTTAAAGGACATACTGGTTACTATGGTTGCCTGAAATGTGAAATCGAACATAGAGTCACTTACCCGGAAACAGACAAGCCTTTGCGAACAGACGTTGGATTCCGCAGTCGAAACCAACCGCAACACCACAAAAATATGAACCAGATCATATTAGAAAAACTTGATATAGGTTGATTATCACAGTTCCCTGTGGACCATATGCATTGCGTCCTTCTTGGTGTTATGCGACAAAAAATTAAGTATTGGGTCTATATAAAATAATAAAAATTCTCTCTTTCAAAGAAACAAATCAATTCTTACAGTTAAATGCTTTAAAGACATGTATCACTTCAGAGTTTTCTAGAAAGCCAAGATCGCTTCACCAATTGGACAGGTGGAAATCCACCGAGCTGCGGCTATGTCTTTGTTATACTGGTATTTTTGTCTCAAAAAGAATACAACCAGAACTCTATTACAACTATTTCTTATTATTATTTTCTGCCGTGCGAATTTTATGTGACGAAAAAGAGTGCATTCGCAATAATCAATGTGCCTCTGAACTAATACAAGAATATGTAAAAAAATTTCCACAACTCTATGGAGTTAGTTCGGTGTCCTATAAAGTTTACAACTTGATGCATTTACCCAATGACGTTTTAAGATTTGGGAACTCAGACAATTTTAGTGCATTTAAATTTGAGAACTATATGCAGGGTATAAAAAAATTAATTAAAAAAGAATCTCAGCCTCTACAGCAATTACACAATAGGCTACAGGCACATATTTCTCCAAAAGAAGAAATTTCACCATATGCTACCCTTAAATGGCAACTAATTGGATCCCTTTATCGTGAAGTATTGCATAGGAATTGGAAATTTTCAATTTTACCACCAAATAATTTTTGTTGCATTAATGACAAAATATTTAAAATTGTACAAATTAGAGCAAGAAAATGTGATGTATATACAGGGTGGGCCAAAAGTCACCATGGGGTTTAAAAATTTAATAACTTTTTCGTTTATATATTTTTTGTAATTTTTTTTTAGATTATAAAATATACAAAATGCAAATTTTTTTACGCTAAGTATGGAAAATAATGCACTTAAATGACCGCCGTTATTAGCTTCGCAATGATGGGCTCTTTCTAGAGCATTTTCCATAACATCTTTCTACATTTGTGGCTGTAGCGCTCGAATTTCTGCAACAATGTTGACCTTGAGTTCAAGGATTGTCTCGGGCTTGTTCACATATACTCGCTCCTTCAAATAACCCCAAAGAAAATAGTCGGGTGCTGACAAACGCGCCGGCCAATTAATTTCCGAATTTCTTGAAATTATTCGCTGTCCAAAAATTTGCCTTAAAAGTGCCATTGTGTCTCGGTCAGTGTGGGCAGTGGCTCCATCCTGCTGAAACCACATCTCAGGTCTGTTTTCAAAAGCAGGACGTAAAAAATTTTCTATCATAAACCGATACCGCTCTCCATTTACGGTTACAGCACTTCCATCTTCATTTTCGAAGAAGTAACGCCCAATGATATTTTCAGATGTAATGCCACACCATACTGTACACCTAATGAGGTGCAATTGGCGTTGATGAATGGCTCTTGGATTTTCAGAACCCCAGAACCTACAGTTCTGCTTATTAACAAAGCCATTCAGATGAAAATGAGCTTCGTCACTCATAATCAGATTTTCAATAAAGTTGACTTCATTTCTGGCCAACTGTTGAAATTTAACTGCAAAATTTAGACGTTGCCGATGATCTGCGGGTTTCAATTCTTGCACCAATTGCACCTTATATGGGAATAACAGTAAATCTTTTTTTAAAATGCGCCGTAGTGACGTACGAGACATCCCTAGCTGAGCAGAACGCCTTCTGGTAGATGTTTCTGGTGTTTCGTTAACACTTTGCTCTACACGTTCAATATTTTCCGCAGTGTGAATTATACGCGGTCTACCGGTTCGAGGCAAATCACTTACGGTGCCATGTTGGTGGTGACGATCAACTAAGCAACGAATCATGGCTTCAGAGGGCGAAATTCTGACGTTAAAATGGCGACTATATGCTCTTTGCGTTAAAATAATTGATCGCTGATTTAAGTAATAAAATTCTATTATTCTGGTTCTTTGTTCAGTTGTGAATCTCTCCATTATTTATTCTCCAGATGTTATTTATATAATCTAAAAAAAAATAAAAAAATATATAAACGAAAAAGTTATTAAATTTTTAAACCCCATGGTGACTTTTGGCCCACCCTGTATATCTGGGTATTTTGTTCTCAATTTGCATAATTTATTTCATTCACCAATCAAATCTTCAGATTTAAAAATTTATTATGCCTGTGAAGATAAATTAAGCAATTTTCTTGAAGAATTTGAATTACCCTCAATCACATGCAAAATTATGGAATTAAAAAGCTCTTCTAAAACAATTTACGTCCCTGTTATGCACTAGATATTTTCCTTTCCAGATTTCTGTAATGTCGCTGTCGCAGAAAAAATTTGTATTTAATAAATCAGGTAGATATAAATTATGTCTACAATAACAATAATTTATTTTGTAATTGTAATTTCAGATGCATGTATTAAGAAAGACTCTAGAGAAGGAAATGATGATGATGGCAGCTTTAATTGGTCTGATGAAGAATTAGGCTATATTAATTTTCTTAAAATAAAAAAAAAATGCCACATACGTCTACATAGCGACCGCCAAAAGCTAGACGAACTTCATCTGAACACTATATGTCTAAAGAAAATATAATTCCATGTACATCTTTAACCACTGGTAAGCTATTATTTGCATGTAGTTGTGTTTTAGTTTTTTATGCAGGAGGTAGGAATACGTAGAAACAGAAACACAATTTCGAGGTAATAGCATTTTAATGTTCACCAGAATATTGGTTAATGATGCGTGGAAGTGGAATGTTTTGAAAATGATATTCAACTATCACATGTCTCATATCAATGCAGATTAAGCATATTCAAATTGACATTCGAAGAGCAGAAAAACCAATTTTTGACTCATGCTTTTGGCGGAGGAGAATTGTTATCATATAACTTCTTTCTACTTATAGATTCCGAAAAACACGACCGTATTGAAATTAAAATGAATGCTCTGCAAAATACATGTGATGGTCTGTTACGAAATCAAAAAACAATATTAAGAGAACTGGTCTTAATGAGACAAAGAATTGCTAATACCAATCGAGAAGAAGATGATACTTTGCTTGACCTCCCATGCAAAACTGCAGATAGCTTTAAAGAATTCGAAGCAGATTGTAAATCTGACAATAAGATGGAAAATTATTTGGTAAGATACTAAAACTTTTTGATTATCGATTGCAATACATAAGTTACTTTCTCTTTTAACCAGAAACAATGCTCATGCAGAGAAAATAATATAACTAAATTCATTAATTTGAATCTAAGAAAATTAATGGAGGACGAAGCCGCTGTAAGTTTTTCCTGGCATGGTCATGGCCATGGCCTTGAAATGTCTTCATTTCAATCTATAAATGAAAATAATAAAAAATAATTAATTCTACATTTTGGGTTTAATGGCATTTCCTCCAAATAAACCAATGTAGTTAAGGTTTTAAGGCGCCTATACTCGCCTAAATGCTATGAGGTAGGAAAATAAGGAAATGAGAAAGAGGCGAGGAGAGAAGTGAGTGTTGTATTAAACATTTTCATCAAGTGCTGGATATATTTTGGACGTTCGGTTAGTATCGCCTAACTCTCTTAAACTTTCCTGCATTGCTGCTTTATCAGAGGTATTTGATTGTGGATTTGGATCTCTTGGGTGTGTAATCACTGATGTTAGTACTGCATCGCTTTGTTGTACTGTTTGTTGTTGTTGGTGTAGTACATGGGTGGTCATGATATTCCAGGATGCTGCTGCGAGCCGCCAATTCCAGCCATACGTAGCGTGAATTTTTTTTGCATTTACTGTAGTTGTTACAAAGAGCTTGAGGAATCGTATTATGGCGTACGTTCCTATGATAATAAGGTAGATACTTCCGATTTCTTGGATGATATTGCTAACCTATCTTTAAGTGAATTTAGGTCATATGGTGTTAATACATTTACCATGTTAATGTTTTGGTGATCAATCTCGGAACCCAGTAATCTATGAGTCATAATGTTGTTTATAGCTTCACGCTCTGCTGGAAACATAATTTGCCTTCGCAAATCCCCTAATGCTTCTGAAGAATATATTCCTGCTTTCATGAGATTACCAGGGTCTTCATAGGCCCAATCGTTAGAATTTGTAGATGGTTTTAATTCTTTCGGCGTTTTAATCTTTTGTAATGTTGGTGATAGTCCATACCATTCTCCTAAGATATGGTACCCTGGAACAGTCAGTGATGAACATGGTATTTCGTTACCCAGTCTTTGCACTATGTGTTCTAGGCGTCATAAATGCTGAATTGTTTGCATAGGTTATTGGCAACTCGTTATAGCATTTGTCGATATTACGCACATAGACTTCTACCGGCTGACATTTAATTATGTATAAGAGCTCTCCACGTGGGATTGCTGTGTGACCTAATTCTTTCATATATAATAAGGCAAATGCATCCGGATTTTGTCCCGCAATACTTAATTGTGTTCGCAATACTTCTGTTTCCAGTTCACATCTCTTTAACATCAGATTTTTATACAGTGTTTCGATTTGGACTTTCCAATGTCTTTCCGTGTATACAAATTTTGAGTTTACGTAGGTCAGTAGATCTAAATTGTTCGCGTCAGCTGATTTTTTGGTAAACCAATACTCTGTTCCTACCTTGGGTACAATAATCAATCTTGGATGTTCAGTTTGGTATCCATGGACACGACAAACTGAAATAGCTTTCCTCACTTCCAATGCAAATACAATGTCTTCTGTTTGCACAGTATACATGATGTTGGTACTAGCGTTGGTGTTATTTTGACCAAGATTACGGATCTTCATTGCTTTTCCTTGCCAGAGCACGTCATGTTTGGTAGTTTCGCAGGACTTATTGGTTATCAATTCCCAGAATGTCATTCCAAATTCGGGATCAATACATTTTCTGTCGAAATAGGAACAAGCAATATTGTTTCTAATGAGAATTTTACCCTCTTGCAATAGTACTCTGCTTGTATAGTCTGCAATTGTTATTGTTATCGCTTGATTGACTATAACGTTGGTCCATGAGTTCGTACCCACGGAATAGGGTACTCCATAACATGTACCATCGCTAGTAAGTGTCCCAGCTACAATTGCTGAATAGCTACTAGTACTGTTTGCTTTTATTTCCGCAATTGTTCTTTCTCCATTTAACTTGTATGTTCCGTATTTGTGCAGTGAGAGACATTCTTCGTGTGTAATTTCCTTTAAATAAGTGGATAACCCACCAGAAACTAACGATAAGTGGCTAAACATTCCGCAATGGAATATTGTTTGAATAATATTAATCTTGCATTGGAATGTTTTAATTGAAGCAACGTCACTCAGTTGTAGAAGCTGAATGTCCTCGTCTTCATGTTCAGTTCTTATCTCTTCAACCTGACATTCTCCTAAAGTAACAAGGGACATTGACGTTATATTTATGTTGTTATGGCTGCAATCGTATGCAATAATAGCTTGGGACATTCTACCAGCAAGTATGAGCAGGAAGCAACAAAGCGGCATCATGGTTGAAGCTAATAAATGAATGTTCATTATTATTAATATTATTCTATTATTATAAGTATTCTTAGTATTATTAGTTTAAAGTTATTTTTAATCGGATATGAGTCATATTTATTCTAATATACCTACGTATTTCGTTACAATCTAGAATAACTTATATATTTGTTAATTATCTTCTTTAACTTCACACAAATTGTTATTGTCTTCTATAGGTAAGATGCATATTTTGGTGATTGGTCTTTTTAGAGTGCAATCCTTGCATTTTAAGGTTACAACACGAACCAATCCATCATTCCCAGGATGTAATTCAGTAATTCTTCCCAATAGCCACTTCGTTGGAGGTAATCTTTCATCTTTTACTAATACTAGCATGCCTTCCTGAATATTGGGAGTCTGTTGGAGCCATTTTGGACGCTGTTGTAATCGGCTCAGGTATTCTGTGTTCCATCTACGCCAAAAGTCTTGCTGTATTTTTTGTATCTGATGCCATCTGTTTAATGTGGATACTTTATAGTCTACTAAATTTTCTTCTGGGTGTGATACTAAGATATCGCCGATTAAGAAATGTCCTGGTGTAAGAGCTGCAACGTCTTCTGGATCATCAGTCAAAGGAGTTAAAGGGCGAGAATTAAGGCATGCTTCTATTTGTGTTAGGCAAGTAGCTATCTCTTCATATGTCCACAACATGTTTCCCATGATTCTCTTTAGATGGTGCTTGATTGATTTGACTCCACTTTCCCAAAGGCCTCCAAAATGGGGTGACCCTGGTGGAATAAAGCTCCACTCTATTCCTCTTTCAGCTATTATTGGGTATATATCTTCAGAGAGTCCCCACTGTTTGTTTAGTGCTTCTTTTGTGAGGCGGTTCTTTGCTCCTACAAAATTTGTACCGCAGTCAGAGAAAATTTTTGTACATAGCCCTCTTCTACTAGTAAATCTTCTGAGTGCAGCAAGAAATGCTTCGGTTGTTAAGTCTGACACCGCTTCTAGGTGTACAGCCTTTGTGGCTAAGCAAATAAAGATGCAAACATATCCTTTAGAAATTCTTGATCGCCCTCGACATTTTGATTCTTTCAATGTAAATGGGCCGCAGAAATCAATTCCGGTGTTCAGGAATGGTCGGCTTACAGTAACCCTGTATTTTGGTAAATTACCCATTAATTGTTCTTGGGCTTTTGCTTTAAATTTATAACAGATAATGCATCGATGTATTTCAGATTTAATTAATTGTCTGCCTGAAGGTATCCAATATTTTCTTCGGAGAACGTTAAGCATCAGCTGTACGCCACCATGTAATGTTTTCTTATGTATATCTCGAACAATAAGTTTGGTTAATGGTGCTGCCTTTGGAAGAATTATGGGATATTTTTGATTATAAGGCAAATTAGAATGTTTTAATCTTCCCCCTACTCTCAATATACCATTTTCATCTAAGTGGGGATGCAAATTTAATATATTTGAAGTTGAAGATAATGATTGAATAGATCTTAATGCTTTTAATTCTGATTCGAAGTGAAATAATTGTGCTTCAATAATCAAGCATTCAAGGGCTTTGTCGAGTTCGTATTTAGTTAGGTAACCTTTGTATCTTAAATGTGGAAATAATTTGCAATTGACTATGAAGCGCTTGCACCAAGCGGTCACATGAAGAAGTCTATTCAGTGTCGAAAATCGTTTTGTGATATCATTTTCCGTAGTATGTACAGTTGTGGATATAATTTTCCTTTGTTCAAGTTCCGTCATATAGTTACTTTGTACATTTTTAGGCCACTGTGATATATTTTTACTTAGCCATTGCGGACCCTTCCACCACAGAGGATGATTGTTAAGTTCGATGGTGCTTATACCTCTACTTGCACAGTCGGCGGGGTTGTCGGATGACTTGATATGTCCCCACTGAGCATCATTCATGTTCTCTAATATCTCAGTTACGCGATTAGCAACAAATGTTTTCCATTTGGAGGGATGGTTTCTCAGCCATGCGAGAACTATTGTCGAATCTGTCCACAAAAATGTATCAACATTTTCCATTTGAAGTGATGATTTAGTTGCTTTTATTAATTTGGTCAATAATACCGCACCAGCTAGCTCTAATCTCGGTAAGCTAATTTGTTTTATAGGAGCTACTCTTGTTTTTGCGGTTAATAATTCGACCTTCACAAATGCATCTTCTGCTACTCGTAAGTAAATAGCTGCTGCATATGCTTGTTCGGATGCATCGCAGAAACCATGGAATTGCCAATTTTGGTTATATTTCTTGTATGAGATCCATCTGGGAATGCGTATATTTTCAATTAACTTTAACTCATTATTAAATGTTATCCATTGGGTTCGAATATTACTTGGTATATCGTCATCCCACTGTGTCCCTGATAACCATAATTGTTGCATTAAAATTTTTGTTTTGACTATAAGAGGTGATAGCCAGCCGAGTGGATCATATAATTTGGAGATTTGTGACAGTAATTGTCTCTTTGTCTGAACATTGTTCTCGTATTCTTTTATTATAAACTGGAAGGCATCGCGACTAGGGTTCCAATATATTCCTAGTGCTTTAATTGTGTCATTGATGTCTAGTTCAGTAGCACCCTTTAATTCTAAGTCGTCTTTCGGTATGTCGGTAAGAATTTCTAAGTTATTACTTGCCCATTTACGCAACCGTAATTTACCCCGGTATAAAATCTGACGTACTTCCCTCTTTAGGTTTACTGCTTCTTCTGCTGAATCTGCACCAGAAAGCAAATCATCTACATAAAAGTCATTGATAATAGTTTCAGACGCCTTTTCAGACATAGACTTTTCATCTGAAGCTAATTGCTGTAACGTTTTAATGGCAAGATAGGGCGCACTTGCTGTACCGTAAGTTACAGTGACTAATTTGTATTCTCTAATTGGTTCTTTAGGATCTGCACGCCACAAGATTTTCTGATAATTTGTGTGTTCTGGAGTAACGAGAATCTGTCTATACATTTTCTCTATATCTGCCGTAAATGCTATCCGATGTTTTCTCCATCTCAGAAGAATGGTGTTTAGGTCTTGTTGAATCTTTGGACCGATTAATAAGGTATCATTTAATGATATTTGATTGGAAGTCTTTGCGGAAGCATCAAATACAACTCTTGTCTTTGTTGTAGTGCTATCCACTTTAAATACAGCGTGGTGTGGCAAGAAATAATATGGAGATTGATCATCATTATCAGGTTCTTCTATACGTCTCATGTGTCCTAGCGCTTCATACTCCTGCATAAATTTTATATACTCAGTTTTTAACTCGGAATTGGCTTGCAATTTCCGTTCCATGCTTAGGAAACGTTTAATTGCCATATTTTTAGAATCTCCTAATCTTGGTATATCAGGAAATGATTTGAAGGGGAGAGCTACTACATATTTTCCATCATTAGTACGTCTATGTGTAGTATCAAAAATGTTCTCACATAGATTTTCCTCAGGTGTTCGAAATTTGCTTGTCTCATAATGTTCGACTTCCCAAAATCTTTTGAGTAAGTCATTTACATTTCTATCACCTTGTACGCTTATCAGAAATGAAGCTTTGACATCTTGCTGAATTGGACCTGACAATATCCATCCTAAAGTGGTTTTCTGTGCCAGAGGTGTTCCTAACGGACCACGTATTTGTTCTATATCAATGAGAGTAGTATATATATCAGCACCTAGAAGCATATCTATTTCACCAGGGTTCAGATATAGCGGGTCAGCTAATTGCAGATTTTGAATGTGATTCCAATTTGATCCTCTTTCTACTTTTTGGGGTGGAAGGAGTCCTGTTATGGTTTTAATTATATATGCTTCTACATTATAGCGCTTTTTGGAATCAAAGTGAGATGCAATATCAAGATTGGTCACGTATTGTGTTGACTTTGTTTTGGTACTACCAATTCCTGTGACTATTGCATTTGTCGGCCTGCGTCTTAGCGATAATAATTGTGCAGCTTTTTCGGTTATAAAGGATGCTTGTGAGCCTTGATCAAGTAAGGCTCGTAATGTAATGCAACCGCGGTTAGTGGAATATACATTTATTAAAGCAGTTGCTAATAATACAACTCTTGTTACAGACGATTGAGTATACAAGTTACTTATTTCTGGTTGGACATTGGAAATTAATTCACCATTTGTGATTTGGTTTGCTACGTAAGATGACTGTACATTTTGGTAAGAATTTGTAGCAGTTGGCATTGGCATTTTATTGTAAGGAGATGATGTATTGTGGTGTTCGAAATGTAGTAAGGTATTGTGGCGATTATTACATTTTCTGCAGCCAAACTGTTGAAGACAATCCTTGGTGTTATGTTTGGATGAAAAGCAATTAATGCAGCGATGATCCTGCTTAATCAACTCATACCTAGTCTTCGGACTCATTGTAAAAAACTTACTACATTCCTTTATTTTATGATTCCCTTTACAAACAGGGCATGCAGGGATATATGAATTATTTGGTTTGCCTTTAAAATAGTTATTTTGATAGTTCGACCTTTTAGTCGTGCTCTGGGCCACATGAGAATCAACTTTACGGGTATTAAATCCACCTTTTACCCCATGTATTGCTTCTAATGTTCTAAATCGGGTTTCTAGATATTCGGTAAATAATTTAATTGTCGGTAATTCAGTTGCATTATCTCGCGAGCTTAATTTGGCTTCCCAGTGAGTTATTGTTTCTTTAGACAATTTCGCAATTAAAATATGGATTAATAAGGGATCCCAATTTTCTACAGATACCTTTAATCCTTTTAGTGCTTCTAGAACTTCATTTACTTTATCAAGCATTCGCCTTATAAGAACCGAGGTTTCTACTGTATGAGAGGGCAATGAAGTTAGAATTTGTAGTTGAGTATTAACTAAAATTCTATGATTATGGTAACGATTCTTCAGTAATTGCCACGCAGCAACGTAATTGGCATCAATTAGCTGAAGATGTTTAATAAGTTGTGCAGCTTCACCATTTAAACTAGTTTTTAAATAATGCAGCTTCTGCACATTGCTGATTTGCGTATTTTTATGCACAATTGCTTCGAAAAGATCATGAAAGGATGACCAAGATTCATAACTTCCAGAGAATGGAGGAATTTTAATGTGCGGTAATTTTATTTCATTAGAGTGCTCACAAACCGTAGTATTATTTTGTGATACACTTATATCACTGGTGACAGGTTGAAGATTTTGCAATTGGTCTGTCATTAGACTGCTAATTGTACAATATAAATCTTCCATTTCACTAAACTGATCCTCTTCAAAATATGCGTGCTTTTCAAATGCACTGGAATATCCACTAAGTATTAATCTATGCGATTTATAACAATTTTTCCACAATTCGTCTAAGAGAGTTTGTTTCTTTTTAATAAATTCTACATTTAACCGATCTTTATTAGTTTTTCTGTAGTTTCTACAGAACCGTTCAATCTCAAATTTATTACTTGCTTGCCCTATTAACGCTTCTTCTACGGCTACCTTGGTAGCTTGAGTTTCATTTGTAGTGTTAGGCATAGCGAGTTTTTATTTAATAACATATATATATCTCAACAATGAGCACTAAAATGATATAAGACAACTCTCACTTACCTTGGTATACCAGGAACGGGTCAGTATTGATTTATTGTTGGCTTTTCTCTTACTTTTCTTTCACAATCACAAATAATTATACTGATTTGTTGTTATGTATAATGATATTTTACTGTTTAATTTAATTTGATTTAATTCAAAGCCTTTTTCGATTTAACACTGATCACTGTAAAATCCAAATAGTAAAAAATTCTTTTATTTGTTATCGACAGTATGACTCGTTCGATTATTTCAAATTTTCGTGCTCACACGAGATATATATTTTTCGCGATAAACTGCAGACGTAAGTAACTTCTGGAAAACGATAAAAATACGAAAATATTCGTAATATCCGTAAGATCCTTAATATCCGGCTCGAAGGACCAAAATGTAAATGGTTGGGATGGTAAAATAAAATAAAACTTGAAAAAAATAAAGGAATAAAAATCTGACAATATTGGAATGGTTATTAATTTTATTTGGTATAAAAGAAAAGGTGTACACGACTCGAACAGTTTTACTAGACTCTACAATTTAAAACAATTAATTACGATTAATAAAATATTTTACATTCAATAATTAAGTATTGTCAGCGATTTGTTGCTTGCTGCGGTGCTCCCTGGCCGATGACCGCGGTTCATGAAATCGTCGCTGCTTCGCTGACGCTGCAGTGACCCAGAATGCAACCTGTAGTATTTGATATGGTTTCGCAACAATAGCAGTCAAAGGATTTTTAGCCATGAAATTATTAAAAGGTAATATACCTATTGTGCATTTGTAAATAGTTAATTTATAGTTGCCTTATTTAAATAATTAGTTTTAGTATCCATAACAGAGTATTACACGTTTAATCAATAGTTCTAGTGCTTATAAAGAAGACAAAACTAAAACTTATTAAAAATTACATATTTCAGTTAGTTGCTGACTGCTGTCACTTACTTAAAAATTAAAATGTAAAAAAAAAAAAAAAACAGCGTGTTGAAGTTTGTCACAATTAAAGTTAAATTCAGCATTGCAAATATATAACCGTGTTGTTTTATGGCGGTAATCCACTTCAAGAATAGATTATATTCCTATTCTGGGTGAATGTTCTCCGACTCTTTGAACAATTTTCTTATAGTTGACAGCTTAAACAAAACTTTTGAATAAAAAGCATATCTTACTTTTATACTAATTTTTATGAAAGATATAGAAATACTTCTATGACAAAAAACGTAGAAAAAAGCAACAATATTTAAATGATTGGTTAACTTAAAGGAAACTAATAGTGAATTCTTTTCTGCGACTCGGTGTTAATACTGCCAGTACCACCGAATCTGTCATTCCCGTGGTCAATTCTTCTCTGCGTGGGTCGGTAGGAAGGAAAGAGCCGGAAATGACAGATTCGGTGGCGGTGGGTACACCGAGTCGCAGAAAAGAATTCACTACATGATGATAGTGATTCACTGACTTATAACAATGGACTGAGCGATTTGCTATTTCATGTGGCACAAAAAATATTGTGTTTCTGTATATCACAGTTAGAGCACCATTTAAAACGTTTACTACATAAAAATATGTAAAACTCAACCAATCAGATAAAATTTTACACCTGTAAATCGAATTAAATTAAAAAAAATTATTTTCTTGTTTCCAATTGATATTTTAATCGCTTATAAGCACTCTTATAAGATATTAAACTAATTCCGACTTTAATTTTCAAAAGTTATTCTTAACTGAATCCTGCGTATGGGCAAGAGAGACGGAGCATGGTGAACACTATCTTTACCTTATTCTTTCTGCGGTGATTGCATCTGCAGCCAACATAAAAACATCCAATGGCGTAAGTAAACGTTCAGTAAGCAATATTTTGTGTTGGTAGCTCCAACTCTGCCATAGGGCGAAATTGAAAACTATAAAACTTGTGCCATTTTTTTTTTATAGGAAAATTGCAATACGCTCAGTCCATTGTTATAAGTCAGTGTAGTGATTGTACCAATATCGGGTTGAAACTGGGTCAACTCGGCTCGATTTGAATGTGATTTGTCAGTTGAGTTGGAATGACAAAACCGACTTTATACATTTCATTTCCTCAAAGCTCGAAGCGGCAGGATTTTGCTGGCCTTGTGCCTAGACGTGCCATCACAATAATTTTGCTCGCCGGTAGTTATGCTTACCGAGGTTACATATGTACGTCTTTCAAGCCAAAATTATTGATATAAATAATAATAATAATTAAAAGTTCACTGCACTTTAATATTCAGTGGTCATAATTCTAAAACCTAAAACTTGAGTATAATGTGCGCGGAAAAATAAAGAATTTGTTTTTTAATTTTTTCGGGTGCTGGCATTGTAAAATTTAAATCTGCGACTGAAGAGGAAGCCATAATATCCATAAAGAGATGGTTTCAACTTGCTAGAGACAAGAAGAGAAAATACAACAGTGCCAAGGCAAAACAAGTAGTTCATGTATAGGATTTAATTTTTTTTTAAATTCAGGAACGATATGTTTTATGCCGAAAAGATATTTAGTACTTTGTGGCAATTAGTTTTATTTAATATTCTACTATTATTAATAATATTTTTGATCAATGAACAGATCTATTGTTTTAATATCAAGGAGACATTTCTTATTTTATTCAGTACTTTATGGCAATAATATTTAATGTTCAATTAATGTTCAATTGATATAAAATGTCATATAAAACAATACCAAAAAGGCTCACTAAAAATGTGATATTGGAAATAATTATATTTTAATAAATATTTTTTACATATTGAGTTGAAAATTTTATTCGTTATTCAAAACTTATACGCCTGACTGCTGCAGTTTCCAGAAATTATGATGAATTTTTGTATACCTCACTTTATTCAGGTAAGTAAACATAATTTGGAAATTTATTGGAAGATCATAGCAAATTAGCAAGGAGAAGACTTGGATATCCCTACGAATTCGGTATCTAAATCGGACGGAACAGATCTGGAATTCTGTTAGATTTCCTTAAATAAAATTTGCAGAAAAGGCATTGAAATCCATTGGAATTCCATATAGAAATTACATGGTAAACTTTTGGAGTTCTCTTTAATTTCCATGCGAAAATAACAAAGAAATAACATGGAAATCCGATAGATTTCGACGTTCAGTTCCATCTATCAATACAATCAAAGATTTGGAATCTCGGCGCAATTCGCTTCGGCCAAAGAAGTGGAATTCTGTGCGCAAATACTACGAATTTCCAGGTAAACTCGTCAAAAATGACAAAGAAAACGACTGGAATTCCATTCGAATTGCTTATTGGGATTTATTTGAATCAATTGCTCCAACCGCATTGGTTGTGACTCAGGATTTAACACATTAATATGAATTAATTGCTCCAACCGCATTAACTTGAATCTATCCGGTAACCCAGGACACTGTTTTTGTTTTGTTTTTATTTTTGGGACTGTTTCCTCACTCGTTGTGGTTATGCTAATTGTAAGGCAGATCGTTCCATCCATCCTTAGATTTCTTGCAACAGATCACAAGCTTTAATTTCTTTTTTCTAGCAATAAAATTTCACATATTTCCAATTTGGCCTTTCGTAATCATTCTTAAAATTACTTTTTTTTTTCACAATAATTCGATTAGCACAATATTGTTAAATTCACACGAAAAAGATCCGGTTCTCGCTATCTTTGTTAATTCGCATGCTATTTATATAGAGAATTTCCACTTAGAAATTTAGATTTTTTCACACTTTTGCTCTACGCGAGCGGTTCACAAACAAACTCCTTGAGGATTGGGCTCGCTGGCCCCAGGTACCCCGGAAAAAACTTCAAACGCTTTTTTTTGTTCTTCGTATTACCTTCCCACGATGTGAAAATTCGTACGTGGGAAAGTACAAAAAGCTTAGACACAGTGCATATGCATGAAATCTGATATGCACTTGTGTCTTGAGAAAGTAATACTTTTTAGACGATAATAATAATTATGTGTATGTATGTACATACGATTAGATATTATAAATTTAAAAGACAGTATGTATTACGTACATGCATATAAGTTTAACGGAATTTTAGAGAACACCCGTATGTATGTATGTACTTTGTACTGTATACAGGTAAGTAAACATACCGTGGGAACGGACTATAAGGCTGATAACAAAATGCAATTAATGCTAAATTGCATTTTGTTACAGTATGGGAATGCATTTTTGAAAGCATTTGAAGTACAAATGAGTTTTTTTTAAATAAAATAAATTTTACCTTTCAGGGTCAAATTTGTATTACATCGATATATTGCATAGGGCGATATATCGATGTGTTTAATTTTGTGGTTGTGACTCAGGTACCCATACCATTTTTCGTGGCGTACTCTAGAGCTGACTCCTACAACGTTACAAAATTTGTGGTCACAATCGCAGTGAAACAAAAATGTGGAAAAAATAAAAAGGTGGCGGTCGGTTGAGGAGATGGAATTATTATTAGATCCTGAAGTGTGGAGTGCATTCAGTGTTAAGAAATCAGAAAAAAGGTTAAATAAAAATGAAATCATAAGAAAAAAGTCAATTGTGTTGTGTTTAGATCTAACATAAACCTCAAATCAGATAAGGAATATCAGTGAAAGTCAACCTAGAAGAGTTACAAACGTGATACGCTTTGCCTGTGAAGCAATCAATCTTTTACCCAGAAACGTTTTTTTCTCTTCATTGGTAGTTGTCATAAAAGAATTAAGACTAGAGCAACCATTTTTTTGAGTCATTTTAAAAATTCAACCGAATTGTATGAGAATCGTGAAGAAACTAATTACGATATGAAATGAAGGCCCAATTATAGGTGTGTGCTAATCGTCAGTTTTCCGAATTGTATGAGAATCATGAAGAAACTAATTACGATATGAAATGAAGGCCAAATTGTAGGCGTGTGCTAATCGTCAGTTTATCTAAAGTTTTTTTTTTTTTTTAATAAAATTGTAAACTTACGACGTGATCTGATACTAGTGGGTGGACGATAGCAGATTTGGACTTAAAGATGAAAACTGCAGATAAGCTGTAAGTGAATGGGAGCCAATAATCTGAAATAATGATGAATTTATTTACGACAGCTCTACATATTGACTAATTTTATCTCAATTTTTCAAAGCCAATATACAAGTAAGTATATTAACGTATTCTTTTTATAAAAACATATAATCTGATTTAACTAAAGCATACAATTTTTAATCTGTAGAAGAAACTTATGTAAATAACACCTGTGTAGACACTAAAGATAATAAAACATCAACAGAATCTCTCTTAGTTAATATACCCTAAATAACAATTTTAGCCATGTAGCGGTATTAAAAAATACACATGCAACAGTACGCGACGGACCAAAAACATGCCATTCGTTGCGCACAGCAGCGATGACACGACAAAAAATTACAAGCTGAACAACGTCTCACGGAGATTCCTTCTTTGTTATTCGTCAACCGTACCAACAACATCGTCTCGCCATCTTTAACGATTTTAAGAATAAGAGCCATTCAATAGAAGATTTTGAAGTTTGTAAAAATCAAAGTAGGGAATTGTGAATAAAATGTTGTTTTTTTAATTTTCATTAAAAGTGGTGAAGTTTATTATCAAAAGAATTATCCTTTCGATTGCGAACATCCCGCAACAATAGTGGCACCGACGTCGACGGCTTTTGCAACTTTCAAGTAAAACGGGAGGCCAGTGTACAAAATCATAAAGAAAACTATATACTACGTTTTCGTTTTACAAAAAAACGAAACGTGAAGAAAGCAAAGACAAAGCAAAAACAAAAAGGCAAAAATTTCCAACATCAAGATTCATCACAAAAAACACATTCGGATACATGTAAGGAGCAATTTCACGAGAATTTAATCCAGCAAAAAAATCAATACAAAAAATCAGACAAAAAGTAACACAAATTCTAGGAAACAAATTCCCAAATCAGGATAACATCTAGTTTTAAAAAATGTTTACGGATCCAACGCCAACACATGGACATCGCCAGGAACAACCCACAAGCCAATCGAGGATATCTTCCGATCACCGCCCCCCCCCCCCTCCTCACGATTTGAATATAAGTTAAGTAAATCATAAACAACATAAAAATATACAGATAATCGCATTTGCTTTTTAGGCACACATATACTTATTAGGATCATTTGAACTAATTGTTAATCACACATAGTGGCAAGAAGTCGATACATATATAAGAAAAATTTACATAAAATCGTACGGCTACGTAACAACATATCAAGCAATACGCAGTAAGTCGTTTATTCATTCACTTTTCCAAAATATTCACAAACAAATTTTTAAGACCATAAAATTAAATATCTTCAGCGAGAATTATCCAATAATCAAAATAAAAAAATATTTCAAATTTAAAATACAATTGGAGGACTTTAAAAAAAAACCTGTTCCGACGCAGAGCAATAAACTTAAAAGGTAAACTTAAATCTAAAAACATACCACTGAAAGTACCCCAAGTTTAAGTTTAAAAATTCCAGTGATGAATTATTTTCAAATAAATATTCTAGGTCCTTTAAGGCTCTCTTGATGTAGTTCCAAACTACAACATGAATCTACAAATAAACAAAATAAATTCAATTACTAAAAAGGTAAACAAAACAAATTACAAGAATTTTATCATAAAAAGAAATCTTAATTGAAACTACTGGAATCCAACTCAATCGCCACAGCACTCCTCCAAATTATTTATATTCTGAAAAAGAAAAATAAATAAAAAAAATTAGTATTCAAATAATAATACAAAAAAGGCAGATAGAAGAACTCACCCAAATATCCACGATGGCAGCACAGCATCTACATCACTACCACTGACATCTGACGTACGTCAGTATAGTCAGATGTAATACGCACAGCTGAAGCATAATACATGCAACGCCATGCAATTTTTTTCTGAACCCCCAATTTACTCTGTACATTTCCAGAGTATAAATAAAGCGGGGGCTCGAGCTAAAAATCATTCACTCACAGTCATTCAGGATCAGCAGTGTTTCAGTGAAGTGCTCGTGTTGTGTAAAATATCGAATATCCGAATATCCTAATATTCAGTATTGCAGGCCACGATTTTGCCGACGGCATTTTCACGCGTGAGGGCGCGTGTTTTTGTGAATGTGCAAAAAACAAAAAAAATACAGACACATATTGTGAACAGTGAATATTAAAGTGATATAGACACATACAGGAAAATCTTAATGCAAGTGGGTGTGAGTGATAGAGACACATAAATCAAAAAGTGTGAGTAGAGCCTTGTGTTTGTGTAAACTGAGTAAATTTTGATGTATGACACAAAAACGCAAATCTCAAGGCCTTCTCAAATTAAATAAACGTGAACAAGTGCGGTGAAAAAGGACACCTTTTGTGAATATATAACACTACAAGTGGAACTCAACATGAGTGGAAATAATAAAGTGGACAAAAAGACCTGTTTTGAAGCTGAGAAATCAGCGCTAAGGATCGCTGTTGAAAACAGCCTTAAAAAACTTTATATCAAGTACGAAATGGGTATCCCGGAAGTTCCCATTGATGAAGCAGACAGTAGCATGCTAAGCGGCGGAGACGCTACGCCAACTCTGAGTACAGGAAATCCAACCAGCGATGTGGAATCAATGTGTACTGACTCGGCCGAGTCATCCTCATCAGAATCGAGTTCGTCTGAGAATGAAGAGGATGAAAACGATTTCACGATCGTTGCAAACAATAAGCGGAAAGCTAGGAGGAGCCCAGTGACATCGCCACTATCAGCAGGAACGCCAGCAAAAAAGAAGCCAGCAGGGTCAAAGATCCAACCACACAGGGAAGAAAACACTGGTGGATTTTACCAAATCCTTGGAAGCCGGAAGGATTTTGAAATCCATCCTAAGACAGCTACTGTTCAAGTAGAAAAGGCAGTGAGACCCCCTCCGATTATCTGCCATAATCTGAATGTTAAAGCATTCAACTGCGAGCTCGATAAGCTCGCAATGAGGCCAAAATTCTTCATAAAGACATCAAAGGGCACCAAGTGCATCATTAACCCAATGACCCAGGACGACTATAAGACTCTTTTCCGAATAATCAAAGATATTGGCGTGCAGAGCTATACGTTCACATCGAAGAGTGACAGGACGACGACACTACTGCTGAGAGGAGTCCAGCATACTTCCCACGCCGAAGATGTGAAGGCAGCTCTCGTGGAAAAACTGCGTGGTTTTACAATAAACACTGTTGTGCATTTCAAAACGCCCAGGACCAAGGAATCAAATTCCTTCGTAATTAATTTCGGCGGTAATTACGACGTGAAATTCATCATGGCCACAAATCGTCTTCTCAATCAAATTGTTTATTGGGAGAAATATCGCGCTTCAGGCATCTCCCAATGTAAGCGTTGCCAGGCTTTCGGCCACGTCGCAAGAAATTGCGCTGTAGATTATCGGTGTGTGAAGTGCAAAAATGAACACTTACCTGGACAGTGTGAGAGGAAAAACGAGAAGGAAGGTGCCCCATTCTGCGTCAACTGTAAAGCTGAAGGACATCCAGCCAGCTATAGAGGTTGCCCCAAATACAAGGAGGTCGTACAATAACGCGCTAAAAAGAATGAGGAACGTCGCCAACGTGAAGACTTCGGGAAGGAAGCCACAAGGAACTACGTGCAACCAGGTAAATCTTTCGCCCAGGTAACCTCTAAAAACACATTTAATAATAATAACTCTGTTAAACTCGCAGCTCCCAAACCCCAAGCAGTACCTAGGCCTGCCCCCAAGGCAGCTCCTAGAAATCCCAGAGTGTCTGAAATTGACGATTTCTGCACCAAAAGAAGCCAAGTCTCTTTTTGGCTGTGACCTTTTCGCCCTTATGGGCAAATTCAATAATTTCCTTCCTAAATACAGGAAGCTCTCTTCCATATCGGAAAAACAAGCAGCTTACCTTCAATTTGCATTTGGACTATGTCTAGGCAATTAAGTAAGCTGAAAATCATGTCACTGAACTGCAATTCGCTGGTAAAGCACAGCAAAAGAGCAGCCTTAAACCTATTCCTCATTGAGCATAAACCCACGTTTATGTTCCTCTCTGAAACTCTCCTCACTGAGAGACATAAGTTAGCTTTTGAGCACTACAACTTCGTCCGCCAGGACAAATCTGAGACCACCCTAGGCACTGCTCTTCTCATTAAAGAAAACCTTAGGAGCTGATATCCTTCCCGCGATTTGGGTCAACTCTTGACTTCTATATCGCAACCTCTAATTTCATTAATCTGCTTCCCCAATTCTCAAATTACGTTTGTACAGCGCATATGGCTGAATCTGATCACTTGGCAGTCGAACTCTCAATCACCCCCAGCGAACCCTTAAATATTCTGACTTCAGATCCTCAAGCCTCAACCTCACTCAAAGACGTTGACTGGCAACAATTCCAAGACAGGCTTTCTCAATTTCTTGCAGGAAATCTCCCTGACGCGCAACGGAATCTTACGAACTTGGAAATTGAGTTCCATATCGACTTCCTCAACAACGCCATTGAAGGAAGGAAGGAAGGAAATGTCGCCTTCTTTTCCAGTGTAGTACCGAGCAAACACTACAAATACAAAAATCTCCCGCCTCAACTACAAAAATTGTATAAATTTAGGCAAAAACTTAGAAAAATACTTAACCGTATCTTTCACCGAACCCTTAATAGCCACAACCCAGCCTACAGAACGTGTTATCGCAAATTAATTGCTTGTCAACAATTATTGAGGAACAAACGAAAATGTTTCTCGATCAAGAGTTTAGGAATAAACTGGCCTCCATTCAACCCGGTCCACACAAGAAAAATGCAACGCTTTCGCGGAATATTTCCACTCCACCTTCAAAGACAACTCATCTCTAAGCGATGCTAACTTTAGGAACACCGTAGACTCGACTGTTGAAGATTTCACTGCACAGGCAGTGGGATCCTCCGCCACAATCTTTAATTCCACAAACACGTCCTTAAATCCGGATGATTTAAGCATCTTTTGAAATCCTGCTCACGTTTTCGCCCTAATCAGGACTATCAGAGGAAAAAAGTCCGCCGGCCCAGATAACATTTCAAACAAAGTCATCAAAAACTTCCCACCTGTCGCTATAGAATTTCTGACAATTATCTTCAATAATTGCCTCAATAATTCCTACTTTCCTGATGTCTGGAAAACCGCGCGTATAGTCCCAATTCCCAAAAAAGGAAACTCGAAAAACCTTAATGAGTTCCGCCCAATCTCTCTTCTGTCAAACCTGGGCAAACTTTTCGAAAAAATAGTCCGCCAGCATATTGAAAATACCTGCCTCGACCTAAATATCAGGCAAGATACCCAATTCGGCTTCAAGCCCCAGCACTCCACTTTTCACGCATCGCTCAAATTCCTCTCTGATTCTATAAACGCCCTCAACAAAAGGGAGCAGACAGTAGGCTGCTTCCTTGATGTAGAGAAAGCGTTTGACTCAGTCTGGACAAACGGGCTAATATTCAAAATTATAAACCTTGAGTTCCCGCCTTATCTCACCCGGGTTATACATAGCTTTCTGTCATCACGGAATTTCTACATAGAAATCGAGAATGTCAAATCCCAGGCAACATCAGTCAGTGCTGGCGTCCCCCAAGGTTCGGTCCTCGGACCAACTCTCTTCAATCTATTCACCTATGACCAGCCTGCCAACGACTCAAATTCCACCACACTACTATATGCTGATGACTCCCTTACGTACGCCCACTCCATGTCATCCAATTTCGCTGCTACGAAAGTGGAGCGGCATGTCCTCAAACTTGACGAGTTCTACAGAAAGTGGGGCATAAAAAGTAATAATAACAAATCTGAAATGATTTGCATCCGAAACCCCTCCACAAGGGGAAGACCCAATCTCGCCACACGAGCCAGCAATATAGAAATTGAAGTCAATAACGAAAAGCTCCAGCCTTCAAAGAACACCAAATATCTCGGTGTCTCTTTCAATAACCTGTTGAAATTCAACAATCACGCCAAGCTAACCATGAGGAAAGCCAACTACGCTTACTCCCTGCTAAACCCTATTATCAGAAGATGAAACGGTCTCCCGAAAGATACAAAGCTGCTTATATACAAACATCTCATCCGCCCAATTATCTGCTATTGTTTCCCCATCTGGCACACCATTTGGCCATCATATATGAAGCAAATCAGCGCCCTCGAAAGAAAGATCCTAAGATCCTGTACAGGAGTGTACAGGAAACCTGACGGACACTACTTTCCCAACACCTTTTTGTATGACAATGCAAACATCACTCCAATCGAGGACTATCTCCTTTCTCTAGCGGTCAAACAACTTGAGAAGATCTCTCAACATCCTAACCCCCTCATAAGCCAGCTTTCAACACAACTTCAAGTTGAAAACTTCCACTACCTATCACCTCTCCACCTAATCAACTCGGTAACGAGAAACATTTATTACCTGGGCGAAAGATTTACTTTCTTCACTAGTTCAGGAAGCCACCATCGTGGATAGGACAACATCCAGGCATCTCGATCATCGTGGGATTTATCAACGCTGGACCATTCCGGACTTTCGGGATAATTCTCACCATGCTGGAAGAAACGCCGATCTTCAACTCAGAACAAGTTAGAGAAATCTCTAACATTCCACAACTTCCCACACCCATCCAACTACCTTATTCCTCTAAATCCGAAAACTACCAAACAACAGACAAGAACACAGCCTGCCGTCGCGCAACAGGCTGTAATAATTTCGACATTGTGTAACCTTAAGTTAATAAATATTCGAACAATTAAAGTGTGTAAAGTGAATCAAAGACAAAAGTGAATTCGAGGCTAAAATTAAAGCCTGTACGTAAACAATTTCAAATATCCCGGGATATCGGTTCGGTTTAAAATTTCGACATAATTCGTTAAAATTCGTTAATCGCGTGTGAAGTGCACTTGACTTGACTTGCTAAAAATCATTGCGTTTTTGGCAGTCTTCCGAGACGGATCAGAGGACTTGAATTTGACTAAGTTGAGGAAATCTTTGGGCGTTTCGACAGCAGTGATGCTGAAAAAGTCAATATTAATTAAAAATTTTATTTTTTCAGCTTATTTTACGCCGGAAGGTTATTTGAATTCCGGTAAAAAATTAACATAGGCAGCAGTGAGGCCTATTAAATTATTTGTATATTTTAATTGGCAGAAAACTAATAGTATTTTTACAGATTAAAAATATCATCTGCTGCGACATTTTTTTGGGCTTTTTGGAATTATTTTGTTATTTCGTTTGAATTATCATTTACTATTTTGTTGTTTTTTTTGGTTGAATTATTATATTTTAAATTCAATGTTTTTATTTAAATTAAATTATTATTTTTTAATTTTATTTGAATTTAATTATCATTTTTTTTACTAAGAAAATATTTTATGATAAATAAAGGTTTGAGTAAATCAAAACATCAGTCTTCTCAGTTATCGACCCGGCACCTCCACTTTATTTTACTGAACCTGCATTGGGACTTAACAAAACCCCAATAAAATTTAAAAATTACAATTCTTGAATTTAAAATTAAATTATTAATCAATTATTTACAAACAATCACAAATTCTAAAAAAAAAAATTATTTATCATATTTATTAAAAAATATATATGGCTAAAGTTACAAATACCAGCGAGCAAACAGAAGAAATTGCTCCTAATCTTAGGACAAACTCGGCTAATGACAGAATGCCTGATATATCACTCGCTCCTTTCGTCGCGACTCTAAAAATACCACCATTTTGGAACAATAGGCCAGATCTATGGTTCCTTCAGGTGGAGCCACAGTTTCGGATCAAAGGCATTAGCTCTTTCAATACAAAATACGACTATTTAGTCGCCTCTCTCCCACCTGAAACAATGGAAATAGTTGCCGACGTTTTATTAAATCCTCCCGCACAAGATATGTATGTACGAAAAATTAAAAACTCTTCTATTGACGCGTTGTAGAGATTCAGAGGAAGGAAGGCTAGACGATTTACTACATAAAATAGAGCTCGGCAACTACAAACCCTCCGAATTGTTTCATCACATGGAGTCATTAGCAGGTGATAACAGACTCGTAAATACCTCCCTCCTTCGAAAATTATGGGTACACAAGCTCCCTCCATCCATCCAAGCCTGTATTATAGCGATCGAAAATGCCCATAGCTAGGAAGAGATATTCACGATTGCCGATAGAATATATATTACTCAACCAATTCAGCAAATATATCGTCCATTCAACAAAATAGCTCAACTCACACGCATAACAGTTTTAATAAACACGATAAATCGGCAGAGACAGTGCAGGATTTAGTCGATCGTATTCAACTTCTTGAAATTAGACAATCAAGAGTAAAATCCCGTTTTCCGAGTAAAAGTCGTTATCCTTCGCAATCTCTATCCCGTCCACATTCAGGGTGCAATAAGTGTTGTTTCCATAAAAAAAATTGGAAATAGAGCCAAAAAATGTGTAGCGCTTGCAACTTCAATAAAAATAATAATTACAATTACCGAAATAACTCATATAACAGGAATAGCACAAATAAAAATTCCTCAACTTTGAGTCCGGCATCATCGTCGAATAAGCTTTCTCGCCACCTTTTTGTTAACGATAGGTCCACTAAAAGATATTTTCTCATCGACACCGGCGCGGAAGTATCTACCATTCCAAAAAGTTCCAATATTAATCAGGTACGCAAAGCTGATTTCAATTTAGTCTCTGCCAATGGTAGGCCCATATCTATATACGGTACAAAAGAACTTTCTTTAGATTTAAACTTACATCGTAACTTTATTGATTCGTTTATAATTGCATCCCTTGATTACCCAATAATAGGAGTGGACTTCCGATATAAATATTATCTGCTGGTAGACCTGTGCAAAAAAAAAGAACTCATATATGAAACCACTACAGTCGCAGTTAACTGCATTTCGCGCTTCACCCCTACATTTAGTTTAAAAAAAGGATAGGTTCGATTAGAGACCTTGCGGACACTTTCGTCAGTTCAACGCTGCTACCAACATTGCTAAATACCCTCTCCCTAATATGCAAGACTTATCTATCAACCTTAATGGTTGAAACATATTTTCCAAAATAGATCTAGTGAGAGCTTATCATCAAAACCCGGTTGCCCCTGACGACATCTACAAAACAGCAGTGATAACGCCTTTTGGATTATTTGAGTTCCTGGGAAGGCCTTTTGGCGTAAAAACGGAGCTCAAACATTTCGACGTTTTATCAACGAGGTGCTTTCTGGTCTAAATTTCACGTTCATTTACGTCAAGCATATTTTGATTGGAAGCAAGTCTGCTCAGGAGCATAAGGAACACATAATGCTTCTCTTCATTCTCTGCATTTCTAAATGCATTTTTGGGGTGAAAGAAAGAGATTTAGCACTCTCGGAAAGCAGAATCACTGCCATAAAAAATTTCCCTTCACCAAACACAATAAAAAACCTACAACGTTTTCTAGGTATGATCAATTTTTATCATCGATTTATACCTAAATCTGCTATTAAATCCGGTCCTCTATACAATCTCCTCAAAAATTCAAATAAAAAAGTACACTCTAAACTCAGCATATGGGTAGATGCCTCAGATATGCAGTGGGCGCCGTCTTGCATCAAGCAAGTCATGGGCAATGGAAACCACTAGGTTTGTTTTGCAAAATATTAAGCCCAACGGAAACGAAATACTCTACAAAGAACTTTTAGCCACCTTTCTGTCAATCAAGCACTTCAGACATTTCCTCGAAGGCAAAAATTTTTCAGTATATACTGATCACAAGCCATTAATTAATGCGTTACAGTCAAAAACAGAAAAATTGCCACGACAGACCAACCAACTCGATTTTATTTCACAATTCACTACTGACATGATACATTAAAGGCTTCAAAGACATCGTACCAGACACACTTTCCAGATCGCACATTGATCCAATTGACACTCTTGCAAACGAAGAAGATAAAGACGATGAGTTAAAAGAAATCCTTCGTCAACCAAAATCAGCCAAATCATTCTACATACTTAAACCCATCCACAGACCATTAGAAAAACGGAAACTATGGTGCGAAACAAGCACCGGCGTCAATAGACCCTATATTTCCGAAGCCCTTCTTTGCAAAACATTCCAAAATCTACACAATATCGCTCACCCTGGCATCCGAGCAACACGAAAACTTATCGCTTCATGATATTTTTGGCCAAGAATCAACAACGACGTGAGTCTTTGGGCCAGGTCTTGCATTTCATGCCAAAAAGCAAAGGTACACCGGCAAACTGTTTCCCCACATGGCATTATCAATACCCCTTCCGGAAGGTTCGAAAACATTTACATGGATATAATCGGACCTCTTTCAGTTTCCAATGGTTACAGATATTTATTAACAATAAAAAACCGTTTCAGTCATTGGCCAGAAGCCATTCCTCTACGAGATATAACAACAAATTCAATCATAAATGCCTTCATACGTCATTGTATATCGTTATATGGAGTACCTAGAACAATTACGACAGACCAAGGCACTCAATTCGAATACTTAAGTATTATTCAAGGAACTTTCAACTCTATTCGGCAACCAGCGAATCCACACAACTACATACCATCCCGAATCGAATGGATCGATTGAAAGATTCCACAGGCAATTAAAAGCAGCTATTAGAGCCACAAATGAACCAAATAACTGGTATCAGAACATCCCCTGAGTCATCCTAGGCATTAGATCAGCCATCATGGAAGATTACGAATTATCACTGGCTCAGCTTTTATACGGGAAAGCACTATGTCTACCAGGAGAGCTAATTGCCTCAGATACCCTTGCAAACAAAAAAATAACAACAACTTTAGCTAAAAACATAAAAAATTCCATTCTAAAAATGAGACGCCAAAATCTAAGAAGCCGGAAGCAAAATAAAAGTTTCGTTTCTAAAGATTTGCAAACATGCTCGCAGGTATTTGAAAAGGAAGTCGTTTACAAGAGTAGCCTTATTCCACCATACTCAGGACCTTTCCCAGTAATATCAGAACAAGATAAAGTATACAAAATTCTCAAAAACAGAAAAGAAGAATTAATAAACATTAATAGAATCAAGCCAGCATATGTGCTAGAACCAAATATCCAGTTCTAACACTATCACTAGGTCAGAAGTTAAACCTAAAGTTACATTTAATATATAAAATTACTATAGTGCTGTATTTATAGAACATGAATTAAAAACACAAATTTGCGAGTAAATATTAAATGAATTTACATTATACAATTTATATTTAATTAAAAAGTTATCTGCAAACGCTGTTAATAATTTTGTATAACCTATTTTGTATTTATTAATATAAAATAATAATAGTTTTAGTATAGTAGTTAAAAAAAAAAACTTTTCAATGAGGGGGAGTGATGTGGCGATGTGACGGTATTAAAAAATACACATGCAACAGTACGCGACGGACCAAAAGCATAGCAATCGTCGCGCGAGAAGAAGGAGAAACAGCAGCGATGACACGACAAAAAATTACAAGCTGAAGAACGTCCTTAGAACATATATCAAACAGGAATGCGGGTATCGTATAAAATTCGTGTACATGAGTGAAGCTTTCTTCCCCTCATAATTATCTCGAAGGGGAAGGCAATAACAAAGGACCGAATATATTGGAGAAAGCGAGATATAATTCTTATCTGCCAAGTGAGTTTTTGTGTTTTCGTGACGGTAAATAATTTATGTTAATTATTTGTAATTTCATAGTGAAACAAACAACAGTTTTTTTCAAAACTAATTAAGTGATATAATATAAACAATTTGAAACAATATTTAGTGAAAATAAACTTGTGTATAAATACAATTTGTACAATGAAGTGCTCAGTAAAAGGTTGCCGGAGTTATAGAGGAAAAACTGGGCCGCGGAAAGCATTTTTTAGGCAAGTATATTCACAATTTATTTCTAATCCATTTACTTTTAACTAATAATACCAAATATTGCTGAATCATCTTCAAACAAATATAAAAACTTGATTTTTGTTGTGCACTTACTTGTAAGATAAATTTTTGTTTACGTGAAAAGACAACTGTCAAAGTTGAAAGGCAATAAGTCAATGACGATGGGTTAAAAATATTTTTAGGGGACATTTGGAAAATTATCTGAATATTTTTATTTGAGTAGATAAATCAATTAAAAAGAAAATGTGAAATAGCCTATTTCTCAATTAGATACAATTTATTTATTTTTTAATTAGAACTTTTCAACATATAGTTTTGTTAATTTGGTTAAGACGTTTAAACTAAATTTACTTATTTTTTGGTTTTAGGTTTCCTAAGGAGGAAATTTTAAAAAAGAAATGGCTCGATGCGATTGGCCGGCCAGAGTATAACCCAGCTCAAACAGACTCTCTTTGTGAGGACCACTTTTCAGCCATGGATTACCAGATCGTTGGAATTAGGCGGAGGTTGGCGAGAAATGCGATACCTTTTCTTAAAACAAAAGTGGTAGGTGGATTCTTTTAAACTGAAATATTAATTTTTTTTTTCTGATCAAATTAAACTATTAAGATACATAATATCTTCCTAATTTTTTAATTTGTACAGGATCACGAGAAACTAGTGGAGCATGTTTCTGTGAGAAATGCTGTGGAGAGCGCATCACACTATGAGGAGAAAAGTGATGGTATAGTTGACTTCCCCCTAATTGAAGTTGCGGAGATGTATATAGAGGAATCAGTAATGGTAAGTTTAGATATGAAGAAGCTCAGTAGTAGTGGTTTCTTGTTACACTTTAGCTGATCAAATTAAACTATTAAGATACATAATAGCTTCCTAATTTTTTTATTTGTACAGGATCACGAGCAACTAGTGGAACATGTTTCTGTGAGAAATTCTGTGGAGATCGCATCACACTATGAGGAGAAAAGTGATGGTATAGTTGACTTCCCCCTAATTGAAGTTGCGGAGATGTATATAGAGGAATCAGTAATGGTAAGTTTAGATATGAAGAAGCTCAGTAGTAGTGGTTTCTTGTTACACTTTAGCTGATCAAATTAAACTATTAAGATACATAATAGCTTCCTAATTTTTTTATTTGTACAGGATCACGAGCAACTAGTGGAACATGTTTCTGTGAGAAATTTGGAGGAAAGTGGTGTTATCGTTGGCGAATCACCACAGCAAACGCTATCAGTTGTAAGTAAAAAGAGAAATTTTAAGCTTAATTTCGAGTTTATGTACATATGTATTTTTTTATTTGTTTGAAATGCTGCCGAAGGAAAGTTGGAACGATAAGGTGCAGGTCAGACGCTCAGCTTGCATCGATGTATACAAATTTCACACCAAGTGATGTTAGTAAAACTTGGACTGAAATTTCTATCTGTAACCTTATAAAGTATGGTTTAAATTAAAGTCCAAGTTGTGCTAACATCACTTAGCACACAAGGCCCTTACCCGATTAAGGATTTGGAACTTTTGCGCCATTGATGATTTGAAAAGTTGCAGTGTAGCAGCGTGCAAACACGTCTGGGCCGGATCTTACGACATGAAATTAATCTATATATATTTATCTATAATATGTATATATTTTAATAAACGTCATCATAGCATTGTAGTTGTTGTTGCTTTGCATGAAAATAGAATTTAATTAATCTTCATAGCTAAGATTATTTACTTCGTTAGGAGGACTTTGAGAATAACTTTTCAATGCAGAATTGTATGGAAACATCTAGTGACAGCTGCACGGAAATTTCTGAAAAAGTTTTAGTGAAGAAGGCTAAGTTAAAAAAGTTGAGGAAGTATGTCCGAAATAATGTGAATGTCATAAGACGACTACATCAGAAAATTCGGCGGCAAAATAAGAGAATGTGTAGATTTCAAGAGTTAATAAGTGACTTGAAAGAGAAGAACTTGATAGGAGATGAAGTAGAACTTGCTTTGTCGAAAGTCGCAGCCCCATGCAGAGATGTTCTTTCAAGACATTTCTCCAAGATAAAGGGGCGAGTCGCCAGGACATATAGCGAACAAATTCGTACCTTCGCCTTAACTTTGAATTTTTTGTCGCCAAAGGCATACAAGTATGTAAGAGGTGTTTTTGCGAACAGCTTGCCACATCCGAGTACCCTACGGGAATGGTATAAAGCTGTCGATTGCAGTCCAGGTTTCACATCAGAATCCTTGGAAGCCATTAAAGCAGCTTGCGAAGAAGCAAATAAAAGGAATGATAAATTATACCTGAGCCTCGTATTTGACGAGATTGACATTCGAAAGCAAATAGATTGGGATGGAGAAAAAGATTATGGCTATGTTGATGCAGGAGATGGTGGACTAAACGCAATCCAAGCTACACAAATTTTAGTGCTAATGGCTGTTTGTTTGAACCGGTCCTGGAAAATCCCCATAGCTTATTTCCCAATAGCCTCCATGACAAAAGATCAAAAAGCTAATATAATTTCTATAGCTTTGGAGCAATTAAAGGCAACTAGCGCTGAAATTATAGGAATAATTTTTGATGGGGCGGCAGTCAATATTTCCGCCGTTAAAGCTTTGGGTTGTGATTTAGGAAACATTAAGGACCGCAGTTACTTCAATATGGAAAACGATGACAATAAGCTTATAGTTCACCCTGATCCTTGCCACATGATCAAACTGGTCCGAAATACCTTAGGAGATATGAAAAGTATTACCAACGGGAAAGGAGAATGCATTGCATGGAAATATTTGGAGAAATTGGTGCAACTACAAGAGAAAGAAGAACAGCATCTAGGAAATAAATTGAAGCATGCTCATATATATTTTGCAAAAAAAAATGAATGTTAGACTTGCTGTGCAGCTATTTAGCAAATCGGTTGCAGATGCCTTGGATTTTTGTTGCGATGTGCTAGAGTTGAGAGAGTTCCGTGATTCTAAACCACTGTCTAAATTCATCAGAATTAGCAATGACATATTTGATATATTGAACAGTAGAAAATTATCGGAGTTTGAGTATAAAAAACGGGCATTATGTGCAAATAATAGCGAGGAAATTTTATCCTTCTCCGTATCTGCCATAAAGTACCTGTCAGAACTAAAACTTCCATCTGGTCAGGTCATCATAGAGAGCAATAGAAAAATGGATTTTATAGGGATTATTGCATGTTTAAAAAATTTAAAAATTTTAAATGAAAGATTTATAAACAGCAAAAAACTGCAATATATTCCCATGTATAAAATTAATCAGGACCATATTGAACTATTTTTCAGCTCCATTAGGTCACATTTAGGGAGAAATAATAATCCCTCCGTTAGGCAGTTTATGAGCGCCTATAGAAAACTTTTAGTGCGTTGTCAAATACGGGAAGGTGGCATCGGCAACTGCATTCCGCTAGATAAGATTTCTGTGCTAAATATAACAAAAAAAGTAAAATTAAATTCCAACCCTGCAGAAGAAATTAATAATACAGTGGAGAGACGTCAGCTTATAGAGCAGAAGGATATTTTAGAAGATAGCATTGCTTTGGATCAACAGTTTTTGGAAGAACACAGTTATGTTACACATCCAGCGAAGCTGTCCGAATATGTTCAACACGTTGTTTCGTACATAGCTGGTTTTGTGGTATTTAAAATAAATAAGATACTGAATTGCCCAGAGTGTTTGTCTGCACTTCAAGGAACATATTCCCCATCGTCTCTTCTTGCTTATAAAACAAGAGGAAAACTTAAAATACCGTCCGAAAGCGTTATTAGCATTTGCAAAAAAACTGAGAGCGCCATGCGTGTAAAAATGAACTTTTTAAGCGGAAATGATACAGTCCTTAGAAAAAAATTTTTTCTGAAAATATTAATAGAAGTTCAACAGCATTTTTTAAATAAGTCTCTATTCCAAGATCAACAGACTCATATGGATGTCAGCAACAGTCATTATAGTGCTTTAATTAAACTTATAGCTGAAAAATACCTTCAGACAAGATTTTACTTTGTTGCAAAAAAAGCATCAGAAAAAATTTCACTCAGACAGCATTATACAAAAATCGTTATATTTAAAGGTATGTAAATGTTTAAACTCCACCATAACGCAGTCCGAATTTTTAGAAAAAGAGATGAAGCAAAACCTACAAGGACTGCTGGGGGCGCGTAAGAAGTTTGAGTTAGTATCATTTCTGTGTATACAATACAATACAATACAATACAAAAATATTTTATTGAAAGACCTTGGCCGAGGCCACAAGTTTAGGTAAATTGTATTGTTTATTAATCTTTTCACTTTTTATTAGTCTCCCATATCAACTTTTGTCGTTACATATGTGGTCTTTTGTGTTTCGTGCACTGGTGCGATCATACATTGGACAGGGCAAGGTATACTGTAGAGGGTGTAGTGCAATGCTGCACTCAACCACTGTATATAGTTCTATTAGTTAACAGGGGTCGCTAATATCATTAAAAAAATGCTTTGGTCTCTTTATATGAACACGCTTTCCTTTTTCCTTTCTGAAACTAGGTACCCAAATTAAATTTTTTTTCTTTTTAATGAACTCTTTAGTATCTTTGCCGGCGTTTTTCCTCCATTTTTCATACAAAACAAATAAAACATAGGACATGTGCGTGGAAGCTACCATGTTTTAAAAATAAAGTTCGTTGCTTGTGTGAGGAGTTCTTTTGTAGAAACAGTGCAATGAACTGGATAGCGTGCACAAAAGAACACAGATAACATTTTTGAACTTAGATTTTTTCAAATTGAAAACCTTATTATAGCTACATTTGCATCACTACCCATACAAGCATATTTCATGCTCTATAAAGTAATTGTTATAACTTTTTGTTCATTTTTAGAATTTGCTGCGCGCAAAGATGATTTTCGAAAATTTTTAAATGACATATCAAATTATGTACTCAAAATGCAAGCTTCTCTTTTCGAAGCGAAAGCAGGTTTAGAAACTCATTCACAGAAGAAAATTACATACCTTTAAATCTTTTGAGGTAATTATCTATTATTGTACTATAAATTATAATGGGGACATTTTAATTTACAATTAGAAAAGTTTAGAGAAGCGAGATAGAGCCAAACACTTTATTTTCGATACACATCATAAGTGTTCTGAATTGGACGCCATTCCGTGGATTCTTCTTTTTACTACAAGCTAAGATCTGCTTGTAAGATTTAAAATTTTTCACTTAAAAAGAAATTCTGACCGCAGCACTGCACGGAGCATATTATCTCAGCACTAGAAAATAAGAGATCACAAGTCGCACTTCCTTTTCTTGTTCGATTCCCCGGCCATTGAACGAAAAGTCGGCATTTTGACTCTTAAGTTCACACCGCTTTTGTCGAATGTACACCACAGGGTTGTTAAATAACTTAGAACTTCTCCAGCTGTACAAAGGCCCGGCATTAGAAAACTTATTAAAGTTTCCGCCGTTCCCGCCAGTGAGAAGTTTTATAATAATTAATATTAAATGTGACCGATTCTAATTTTCTTGGCTTTACATGTACCGCAGCGATCAGAGAGCACTACAAGAATTTAAAAGAATCCACTGTACTCGGTCAGGTGAAGAATTCATTCAATTGAATTGGTGTTTGGCTATGCCTTGCTTGGTATAATGAGATAAATTAAAAATTTTGTGAATGAGCAAAATCAACATTAATTATATACTAGTTCTATTCTCCATTTTAACGCTGCTTTCTTAAACAAAAAATTTACAACAATTAAGATCACCAAAAGGTACAACAAAATAAAAGAGTGTTGAATTTTGAGTACAGACTGCATCATATGACATGACGTGTTAAACTAAAGGCTTTTGGATTTTTAAATTTTATGTAAAAAATTTGTGTTGTTTGATAAAGGCGCATATATACCTATTAATAAACAAAAAGTTTAAGTTCCAACATTTTAAATTTGTTAATCTTTTAAACAGAGGAGAGGAGAAGAAATTAATATGATGCTTTGAAAAGCTAATTTTTTATGCATTTCACTCATATTATTCAACATACCGACATGCAATATCAGAGCGCAATTTATGCAGGGCGAAGTAATATGAATAATGAAAGAATTCTTTTTTTCAAATGTAGGTCAGCCAGTAAAATAATTTATTCGTGGTCAACATCTATATGGATTGATTACCACAACTTGCTTCTTAGTAGGTCCATATGGTCAAAGGGAAATGAAATGTGACGGATTGCATAGGGTATTTCGATTATTTTAAAATTATTAAATACGGTAGAATATCTCATGCATATTTTCGAACGTACCGTGCAGATATGACAAATATTCATTAGGGCCAAGGTTAATACCCCCGACCGACGATAGCCATAATTCTTGTTGATGTAGATAACATCAACAAGATAATCTCTGTCGTGTGTCACTCCTGAGGCTTTAATTATCTCACAAAGTAATACATAATCGCCATACCTTGGCAATTGCATAATTGAGTTTGGTTTTTGAGGATTATCGCAAAAGCCCCACTAAAAACACGTAGTAGCGATTCTGTAAACTAACAGTGACAGCTTTCAGACGCATCTGGTCTGTGATGTTTAAGAACGTGTTAATTTTGGAGGAAAACGAGGAAAAGATTTTTTGTTTAAATTATGGAAAAAGTGAAAAAAAAATAAGCGAAGAGTGTTGTGGTTGATGAAGCTGTTAATAAGCTTATTGCTTCATGGGCAGAGAATTTAGCAGACCTGAGAAAAACGAAGTGAAATTCCCATGTTTATGAACACATATCATGCGCTCTACGGGAACAGAGCATAATTGCAAGTGCAGCTGAAGTTCATATAAAAATTTCAAATTTAACGCAGAGATATAGGTACTTTAAAAGTTATAAATAAAATTTGATTTAAAGTAATTTTTGAATTTTAGGAGTGAAAGAAAAAGTATAGGACCATCTGGGGGACCTCCGTCATCTTGGAAATTTTATTAACAAGTACACAGAATCCTCGGAGGACTGAGATATAATGACCAGAGCCTTGTTCACGAGAGCTTCACTGAAGGTAAAAAAAAACTTAAAGTGCAAGTAGTTCTTATTTTTATAAAAATTTCTTAGATACAATGGACATCCTGCCTGAAACGTTATGTTCCGATATTATGCATCAAATTTCTGATGAACCCGCTATTAACTGCTCTACATCTTCCTCAGCGCAAGCATCATCTCGCGCAACACTAGGATTAGCATCATTGTCCAATGCTGCGTCACCAGTAAGAGCTAAAAAAAGAAAAAGGAATATGGACGAATTAATACTAGGAGAAATGAAAAAATGCAATGAAATTACTGAAAAGGAAAACGACAATAATAATAAATTAATGGAAAGGGCTATAAAGAACGACGAGAAAATAGCTGAACTATTAGGAGACATTTTGAAATCAAGCTATAACTAATTAAAGTGTATGTTATGTTATATTGACATGTTTTCTGTATTCAACGAAGAATTAATGTTTTTCTTTTATTTGAGTCTTGTAAAGAATTGTTTTTTTTTTTTTTTTTTTTTTTTTAAGAAGACTGATTTTATTTTGATATAATGGCTGCTATGTATTTTTTTAATTAAATTTTGTGAAGAATATGTTTTATTTTTTTATGAAGAAAAATATGAATAAATCCCTCAAAAATTAAAATGTTTTGCCAAGCTTTACTTACAAACATTCTGAGCAATAGCGTCTCGTATTTTTTTAGATATCGTATTAGTTTCTCCGACACTAGTATTAAATGTGGGTTGATCTTTCTGATTTAAAATAGCTTCTTCGGTCCGAGAGCTCCAAACTGCATCATTGTACTTTGGGCAAAAGTTGTGTAAAATCATAGACGGAACAAGAACTAGATGTCGCATGCCATACTAGAGCAGAGTATACAAATTGTGAAATGGGTAGTGTATTCTGGAATGGACCATAACATGTTTTAGAGTGTGCCGAAAGCAAATGTTTTTATAATAGCAGTTTTGTATACATTTGATCGACTTCTTCAACACTTCAGATAAGAAAAAATATGAATCACTCGACGTATACATCATTTCAAAGGTGTGGTCCATTCCGGAATGGACCACAAAGCCATATAAATTTTGTATACTTTTTTGGTACTGCATGCGACATCTAGTTCTTTTGCCATCTATGGTAAAATGCAGCAAGCTCTAATAATTAGAGCGGTATTATTAATGTTAACTTCTAAACCCCTGCCGATTTTTCTGAATCTGGATTTTAAATGGCCAAATGCATTTTCAATTACCCTCCTACATTCTCATAAATGGTAACTGAAGTCACGTTCAGCTGTATTTGTTGATGTCGGATAGGGTTTCATCAGGAAAGGAGAAAGTCTAAATGCAGAATCTGCAATTAACAGCACAGGTACATTTTCGCCCGATATTGACCTTGAATTATTTTGAAAAAGGGGGTTTGTTATGTGTGTATTTTTCAGGAGTGAACTTTCGAGGATGTAGGAGTCATTGTTGCGACCTGGTGATCCCACATTTATATAAGTGAAGCGACATCTTAAATCATATATATTAAAAGATTATTAATATTAAATAATAACTATTGGTACCTGTAATCTGCAATCACAAGTAGAACCACCGAGTGCCAACCCTTATAATTGTAATAATCGGTGGCGTCTCCTTTCGGAACGTTTACTTCTATATGACACCCATCTACAATACAATTTATTTATTAATATTGAATAACTATTATTGGAAATTTTAGTCTACCTATGGCACCATAGCACTGCGGAAAGCCTAGTGCGGCAAATCCAGAAACGTTTTCCTCAATTTTTTGTTGGGTAGGAGGATATCCAACGATAAACTCTTTCTCCATTTTTGTGCAAATTTCCTCGCAAACTTCCCGAACTATTTAACCAACTGTAGACCTCCCAACTCCGAAAACATTGGAAACTGTTTGTTAAGTCCCAATGTGGGCTTAGCATGAAAAAAGGGGGCAGGTGCCGGTTTTAGAAATGATAAGACAGGATTTTCACACAATAAAAATTCACTAGTTTATTAACACAGAATAATTCTTAATATCTAGGTAATTCAGTACTTAACTCTAATTCAATTCACAATTGACTTACTAATGTATACTAAAGAATAATGAGTATGGGTCTCCACTGGCGACTTTTATTCCTTAATCTGTAATAGAAAAAGGAATTATTAATAATCAACTCAAACTAAAGGGTTAGAATTTTGAGTGACAGAGTGAGCGTCATACAGCTGCTCATAAAAGGTCTGGGGTCAATACTCCCAATTTAGGGTGCTGAAAATATATTTAAATAAAATATATTAAATTTGTTAGTAAAGAAAGGGATTCAGAAATACTTCCCTTGGTTTTGTTAATCAAGACTTAATTTTTGGTTTCAGAGCTACCGATCTGTCTTGTCGCTTGGTCAAGTCGCAAGTGATTTTCTATTCCCAATCGCTCGCTATTTATAGGCAGAAACACAATGGGACTTGTGTCTGCCGGTAGCGTTGCCATGACGCCAGCGTCGTTGCGTGAATTTTTACGTATTTGGTCCCCAAATGGCGTCATCGTGTGGATGGTCATGCATTTGGTCCAAGAATTATCCATTTTGGCCCAAAAATGGCGTCATCATACTTTTAATCGGAATACTTTGTTATGTTATGGGCCATCATTTTGATTAAGCCAAATTGTTGGTGACAGCTGATGGAGACTGGTAAGTGTTTACATTCTTTTTAATGTTTATATTATTCATTTTATTAATCATTTGTTTCCTATTTCTTTTTAGGTGGTGGAGACATGACTGTGGCGCGGGATTTTAACTTATTTAATGAGTGAGTATTTATTTCTTGGTAAAGTCTCAGATCATTTAAAATTTGTAAATGATCTGAGATTTTACCATTTATTGGTTTTATAAATACCAGTATTTGTTTTTCTTTTATATTTTTCTTCTGGGTGCTTCGTGGGAAAACTACTAATTACATCGCGGGAATTATTGCCGATGATCATCGTGGGATTTATTATTGAAAAATAGTGTGAGTTTTTTAGTATGTAAGTTTTAGTGTTAGTTTAATTTTTGATTTTTGAAACTTGTTCCACGACGGAACACTGTTCGATATTCCGCAGATGACCCCAGTGCATAAAGTGCTATCGCAACACACTTAGCTCTGTAAATAGGCCTCTGCTCATACGAAAGTTCTCTTTAAATTTGTTATTGTCCTGAAGCGGAACATTTTCTTCCCAGAATTTTTTATTTCGGGCCTTAAAAGTTACATATAAGTATAAAAAAAATTAATAGTAGGTAACAACTACGATTGTACTTAGTACAGTCCAAATTTTTCTCCTTTTTCTAACAGAATATCGTCTCCACACTGCTGCAAGTACTAACATGCGTCTTCTATTTGCTCTGAGCCTTCGTGCATTATTATAAATATGTCTTTTTAGTTTCTTACGTCTATTTAAAAGAATTGTTAGATATAATAGCTCCTGGTAAAACATTTCAATTGGCTGTTGCAACCAAAGTAGGACTAGATTATCAGGCAGGCGGCGCGACGTCTGGTATGGAATTCTACTTTCTATGAGCAGTAGAAACGGCGTTCAAGGGAATGAAGGGGTGTTTTCCGTTCGAGGAACACTTTCTGTTTATGTATGAATCTTTTAGGTTTATTGTCGGCATGATTAAGGATAAGCTAAGGTATGATTGAATATAGGACAAATGAGCAGAATTATAAGATATATAAATAATACCCCAATATTTACCTACATACGTATCTACATACGTACACCCTATTCAAAAGTAAATAAGTACATAAAACCTTTTTCATAATAGTTTTCCCTAAAAACCTAAAATTGGGTATTTTAGAAAAATAAATCATAAAATTTCAATAAGCTAATCATTCTGAAACATGGGTAGCTTATCTCTCAAATGGGTGAAGAAAACTGCAATAGCAATTTTCTTCACATACCATACATTTTATTCCCATAAAACGACTTGCGGAAAAACAAAAGTTTCAGCTTGTTACATTTAGTAGCCAAAACAGAATGCTCTGAATGGAGACCATGCGGGGACTACCGGCAACTTAATAATGCCACCATTTTGGATAAATATCCACTCCCACACTTACAAGATCTCACAATAAACCTGCCCAGCTGTATGATATTTTCAAAAATTGATCAGATCCCAGTTGCTTCGGACGACGTTTATAAAACTGCTGTAACAACACCTTTTGCACTGTTTGAGTTCCTTCGCATAGTTCTAAGGCCGCTTCTGTACTGAAAATTTGACGTCATCTTGAAGTTTTCTTTTAGGACGATACTGATGCCAACAACAACAACCAATGTAGGTGTATGTTGACTTGGAAATGTCCGTCTTCAGGCCGATAATCAAATTCGCATAGCCGAATAGTGTAAACAAAATTCGAACAGAGCGAGTAATGTAAACAAAATTCGCACTAATTACCTAATATTAGTAATAATTCCCAGGATATTTTTGTTCATGTCAGTGTGGCGGCATCAAATCAACAAACCAATTACAAATAAATAACTCACATTTACATACGCATGACAATATAATTTGTTAGAGTAGACTAGACTAGATACGCAGCAATGTAAATGTACAGTTGAGTTAGATTTTTAGTCAGTCCGAATTTGATCGCCGTCCCAACGAGTTAGGGTATTAAGAAATTTGTGTTTAAAAGCGAATAGTATATTGAATAAATGTTTAGTTGATCTAATTTAATCTATTGCGTTTTATTATAAAACAACACAACATATTAAACATTAAATATCTCGTAAATTGAGAAATAAGGGCTGAATGCAATACAAAAAGCATTCATGAGGCAACAGTCAGTACCTGAGGGTAACATTTTCATCAGAAATCCTCGAGATATTAGCAATCTTATCTTCTCAGGTGTAATTAATATTAGTAGCTGAAAAACAACAACTATAACCTAAGTTGTGGAGTAAAGATTTGATGATATTAGGCGTCTTTATTAATAAGATTGCACCAAGTGATGATATATCTAAAAATAGATCAGGCGAAGCTGGTTTGGTGAATGTAGGTACATATGTTGACTTTGCCTAATTTTGCTCTTCAGGTGCTTCTATTTTGGTACCTTGCGTAGATAAATTCACACAGTCCAGTAAAGTAAACAAATTCGGACAGCCGAGTAATGTAAACAAATTCACACAGATCCCAGTAATGTAAACAAATTCACACAGAGCCGAGTAATGTAAACAAAATCGCAGTCGAATAATGTAAACAAAATTCGCACAGAGCCGAGTAAAGTAAACAAATTTATGAAAGATTCTCAATAGCTGAAAGAAAAAACAACAACTGATATGTTGTCTTAGATGAGTAGTTATAATTGAAAATTTCATTTGCTGAAAAAAAAAAAGAACTGTGGATTAAAAAGCCAAGAGTGATCATGTAAGAAGTAGTGGAAATTAAAGCCTGGTGGCCAGGTGGCTAGTAATTTGATATCGCCTCTTCGCACAGCCAAGTTAAAAATGTTTTTTGTATCTAGGAATGTGTATTGAAAAGTCATAAGTTTTATGAAAAATTATTTGTTATTAACATTTATTCACATCAATTTCACTATGTTTAAATCTTAAATTATAAACTTTTTTTCTGTGCTTCATATCCAAAATTGGCAACAATATATCTGAAGTTCTATTAATCCTATCTTGTAAGCGAAAGCGATCCAGAGCATATGTCTCCCTTGGTTCTTTGCTGGCTTCATAATCAATCATATAAACTTGTGGAGCAGCAGTACTAAACTTGACCTGCATTGTCACTACTAATTTAGGATACTAAAAAAAAACTATTTTCATATTATTCACTTTTTATTATTCAACGATTGTAATAAATAATTGGATACAGATTAATATAATTCTGAATAAATTCAATTTTATATGATCGCCCGATTGGTCCTCTGTTAATCACCGAGAAATCTCCCTGGGCATTTATTTTACTCAAAGTAATGTCCGAAATTGTGTAGTATCGTGAAGGAAGAAATAGTTGATAATTCTCCAAATCCAGAACCACACGAGTTCCAAATATAGTTGTACACCTTCTCGCTCCAAGAATCTTGTATTCTTTATCCAATTCCAATTTGGCAGGTCTTCAGGGACGGTTGGTTCTGCTCCAACCTCTTTAGTTCATCCTTTGCGTTTGGCATTATTATTATTTTCTCCTTGCTTCCTATTTGTTTGAATTCCGGAATGAAAGTGATAGTGAATATGATTCAGCTCCTTAATTTATAGGCAATCTTCCAAAACAAGTTCAATCCTGTTGTAACCAATCCGCGCAGCTGAATAAAGTAAACAATGAGTCATCCTCACGTAATTTGATATCACCCTTCCTGTTTGCATTTACGCTGAATGAATCATGCACACCTGTGTAAACAAATTTACAAATTTAATCGAATGAGCCATCCTCACGTAATTTGATAAAATTCGCTGAATGAGTCATGCACTGTAGCATATTCCCCTTACGCTACCCCTTTCCTTCCCCTCCTCGTTTTTTTTCATTTGTTTGGCCTGTCTACCTTCCGTAGAGAAACCCCCCACCCATATACTCCGGGCACCTGCAATAGGGATAAAAGATTATTTGTGTAATTTCGGGAAGTAGTCCTTTGCTACTTCCCCATAAGGCCGAACCCTAAAAGAGGAAAAAGAAATATATCTATTTACAAAAGAAGGATCCTAACTTGTGCAGAACGCGCACAAGTTACAATCTTTCTTATTAAACCCTTTTAAATATGAAAAAGAGAAAAGAAATAAAGAAAAACTAGTTACCACTGAGGTCATAACATCCAAGAATCCTAGTTGTAAATCACATATCCGAAAGCACCCAATGAGGTGAAAAGGATAATAAAATAGAGGTCTAGGTACCCACACACACACACAAAAAAAGAAGGAAGTAAAACAAGAGCGGAGGCAGTATGCACCTGTTCCGGTTAGACGCGTGCACGACGCTGAAGGGTGCACCCCACCAACACAAAACCAACCTGGTCCAGCGCCGGAAATATCAGCATAGGGGTAAGCTAACGTTACAGAAGTAAGTCCATATTATGTTAAAAATTTGGTGTGATATTTGCTTAATGGTCGATGAACCAGCATCAAGGTGGCCTAACCAAAAATTTCAACCACTGCAAGAGGTGCCTGAAGCTCGAGAAAGAAAATTCGCATTTTCAACAAGGTTAAAGACAGACAATTATACGGACATAATTGCATCTGTCAACCATAAGAACTCCTTCACGAGGCTTCAACGAATCTTCGCTTACTGCATACGTTTCTGGGAAAATTGCAGACTACCAAAGGAGCGTAGATCAACAGGCCTTTTAACGATAACAGAACTGGACATGGCGCAAAATGGCCTAGCCAGAAATGTACAACGCACAACGTTTAGCAAAGAGTTTCAAAATCTCAAGGATAACAAATCGCTCGACACCAACAGTTCAATCCAATCATTGAACCCATTTCTGGACGAAGCAACTAGCGTCATCAGAGTTGGTGGCCGATTAAAACATTCCCAACTGAACGCAGAGGCAAAACATCAAATGTTACTTCCAAGGAATCATAGCGAGTTGTTGCTTAATCATCTTCACAGAAAGCACATGCATGCAGCTCCACAGACCTTAACAGCAATCGCAAGACAAAGATTCTGGATCATAGACATCAGGACACTAGCACGACAGATAGTGCATAGGTGCATTCGCTGTTTTAAATGCAAACCACAGAGCATCAATCAAATCATGGCCGATCTACCAGCCAGAAGAGTAACTCCTGCACAACCATTTCACACCACAGGAGTTGATTTTTGTGGACCGATTGTCATTCACCACAAGCTAAGACGAGCCGCCTCAGACAAAGCATATATCGCAGTCTTTGTTTGCTTCGCAACAAAGGCGGTTCATCTAGAAATCGTCAGCAATTTAAGCTCTATCGCCTTTATAAATGCACTAAAGCGATTCATTTCGCGAAGAGGACTTTGCGCGACAATTTTCTGTGATAATGCAACCAATTTTGTTGGTGCTAAATCCGGATTAAAGGAGCTTGATGACTTATTCAAATCACAGGAATTGAAGGAGTCCATACACGAACTTTGCTCTCAAAATCGTATAGACTGGAAGCCAATACCTCCACGTTCACCGCATTTTGGAGGTCTCTGGGAAGCAGCAGTAAAATCTGCGAAGAAGCATCTTATACGGCAAACTGGAAATGCGAGCCTGACGCAGGAAGAATTGCATACAGTCATCACCCAAATCGAAGCTATTCTCAACTCACGGCCTTTAACGCCCATGTCATCTGATCCAAACGACTTGAACGCTCTGACCCCAGGACACTTCCTGATAGGCAGGCCACTAACAGCCTTTGCAGAACCAGATGTAAGTACCCTAAATATAAACAGTCTTACAAGATTTAGACGACTGCACCATATCCAACAATCATTCTGGAAGAGATGGTCATTAGAATATCTACAGGAGCTTCAACTAAGATACAAGTGGAAAAACAAACAACATGACTTAAAGAAGGGCACCCTAGTACTGTTAAAGGATATGAACTTACCCCCTCTTAAATGGGCTCTTGGTCGCATTATAGACACATTTAATGGACCGGATAATCACACCAGGGTTGTGAATGTAAAACCGCATCTGGCATTTTTAAAAGAGCGATCCACAACCTGTGTCCACTACCAATTCAAGAGTACAACAATAACCATCAGGACGAAGATTCAAACAGTCAACAAGTTACCGAAACAATAACAAACGGAGCTACATGCCTCCTACTGCAAGGACCACCAAGAACTAAGCCCGCGGCAACAGATGACATCACTGCCAGTCCTCCTGCCAAAAGGCGAAACCTGAGCTCTGGCAAGAAAGTCAATCATCCATTGAAAGGCAGATTCTTACCTATAAACCCAAACTGGTCAAATTGGCTAACATTCTCAAAACAGGCAAAAACCACACAACCAAGCATAACGGCAGAAGGGAGCAAGGGTTTTGCGCAACAGACTCAAGGTTTAAGTAATCCACAACGAGGTAATTCGATGGCTGTCAGTTTTCTCCTGCTAACATCTTTGGTGCTGCCAATATTCGGAGCACCTTTTAATGAGCCAGTGGAGATAGCACCATTCACAGATAATCCTGGGTTATTCTTCGAAACTATAGGCCAGGCTCAAATAATAAACAGTGAATGGAACTTGCTGGTTTATTATAACCTAACAAATTACTGGGCCGAATTTCAAGGAATAAGGAGTTGTATAGCGGCAATAGACCACCTTTGCAATGCAACAACAATCAGAAAGAATCATTGCCTAGAGATACTAAATCAGTTCGAGCATCAGCTTAGAGAACTAGAGGAAGCAAGTGACCTTTTATATAAACGAAGTGGTGGCCACAAAATGGTAAAAAGAGCACCTCTCAATATAATCGGAAATATTGCAAGCAAACTCTTTGGAGTACTCGACTCCGAGTACGCTGAATATATAACGGGTGAAATTGAAAAAACACGGATGAATGAGAATTACCTCATGCAATTACTAAAAAATCAAACATCAGTTCTGGAATCTACTACAAATATTATGAAAGGCAGGGAAGAATCCATTCAACAGCAGTTCAACTCCATAAAGAATCACATCGAAGCTTTACATAAGTACATAGGTAATGCCCAATACGAACAACAAAGTGCACAAACTTTCAACTCATTATCCATACTAACCACTCTAGTCCTGCAAAATTTTCACAGAATTCAAGGAGCATTACTTGATGTTTTAACGGATCTTCATCACGACAAAATTAATCCTCTTTTGCTCTCTCCTATCCAGCTACAAGAACAAATCGCACAAATTACAGAGCACCTTCCTTCCATGTTAACAATTCCTGGAAATGGAAAGGATGGCGGTTTGTTACTTTACAGCCTAATGACAGCCGCAGCAAGGGTGACAGAATCATATATCCTGTTCGACATACGAATTCCACTACAACAAGATGAATACTTTCAACTCTTTAAAGTAATCCCAATTCCTACACTCCACAAAGGTAGCTTTATCTTAATTGAGCCATCTACCGAATATCTCATCGTTAATCTACCGAGAGACCGATACTATCCCTTAATGCAATTCGAACTAGACAAATGCAAAACCTTAGACGATGAACGATATCTATGTGCTCAAAATCATCCGATTTACAACTTAAAATCCAGTGTGAGCCACTGTGAAATGGAGCTACTAAATCATCACCAAAAATTATCACCAACGTGTCGATTCCGAACCACAAAGCTCTCGAAGATATGGATTCAGCTTCACACACCTAACAACTGGCTATTTTCATTGGATGCGGAAACTACACTCAATATTGTCTGTGGAACCGAAGTCCTTCTCAAAACGCTTAACGGAAGTGGAATCTTAAGGCTACGACCAGAGTGCGCAGTCAAACAGACTTCCATGACGATTAGCGGACACGGCCAGTATCAAAGTAACCTTACCTCCGCACTTATCCCACGGATAAACATCAGTGCTTTGATAGAAGACCACCTGAGTTTAACACAAAGGACACCGCAACTAGCCTCATCCGAATTTCATCTGCAATCTAATGCACGAGAAATGAAGGAACTAACCTCTAGAATCAAGGGCCTCAAGGCAGCTTCAACCTTTCCCGAACAATTTAACGTCCATGATGTCCATCACTATACCATAACCTATCTATCAGTGACGGCTTTGCTAGCAATCTTCACCTACTTAATGTATTTGCGGTGTAAGAAAACCAATACCTTTAAACTACCAGGAGCATCGCAAGGGGAGCAGCATCAACCTATCCCCCAAGAAAACGCAAGGGCCTGGACCAGAAATTTGTGTTGGACACCAACTCAAGGGGGGAGGATGTTTAAGCATTAAACATTAAAAAAAAAATAATCAGCAAATTCAGAAGTCAATAACTTTATTGAAGAAAAAAAAGTGCAGCACAAATTCAATTTAATTAGGTAAATTTCATGCACTTTTGCTGCATCAGCAACACCTGCAGACAAATAACAATTTCGTGAGATCGAATTTCACGCATGAAATTTGTTGTCAATTAAATTTGTTAAATTGAATTTGTTGATTCTGCATATTTATCATATTAAAATTTGTATATAAATATCGATCTTTGTAAATAGAATTTTAGAATAAAGTTTTTATTAAATGAAAGCGTTGTTCTGTTGTTCTGGGTTTAATTAGGAAGCCTTCTTAAACCAACCAAATCTGAACTGTGTAGGAATCCTTCACGGCTCAAACAGTCGATATTGTTTTTATTTCCTTGGACGTACCGTTCGAAACGGTCTAGTTTTAAGGTCAGCTTAGTAGGGATTTATACTAATTTAAATTATTATATGTATTATATGTCATGCTATTGTAAGAAAGAAGGATGAGCGGTGCTTTGCGGCAACTATAAAATAAAAGGGAAGTATAGGAATAAAAGTGAAATGAGAGGAACTAAAACAAAGTAAGGAATAGAAAAAGGGAATGACAATAAACATAGGCATATTGGCCGTTATAATTTAGAATCTTTAAATTTTCTTTTATTATGTTCTCATTGGGATGAATTCCCAAGAAAGGTGGTGGATAATGCTACGCAGGTAACTTCCGCTCACGTGGGGTGACAGCATGACTGCACGACATGGGGCGGTACCCCGTAACACACACCTAATGGGGCTAAGCAGGTAAATGTAAGGCTTTCGAGACTTAGCCAGGGCGGTTGGGGGCGTCTAGGCCCAACTTATCCGAAAGCCGGGGTCTCAACAACATCTGAGACTCCTCTCAGCTCTCTCTCTCTCTCTCTCTCTCGATCGTTCGCCTTTCCAGCGTCGTCAATTCTCCGGGTGGATTAAAACTTGTTCGGCGTTGTTAAGGTCTTCCGTTTTCTTTTGCAGCATTTAATTAAATAAATTTCTTCTTTCTTGGCTTTTACGTTCCACCAGGAGGAGGAAGCCCTTATAGATATTTTTCTTGTTTTTTTTGTCTGTCTGTCCGTTTGCAGTCACACTTACAATTTCTTTTTTTTACTGTCCGTCCGTCTGTCTGGTCAATCTTCGTGATGATTTTGCGCACATCTTTACAAGCATCAAGTGATGTGGATGGCAAGAACAACCCCAAGCCGGCTGATCGCTAGCAGCATATTCGCTGTGCAGCCACCCACGCTAATCCTACGATGATTTGGTAGCAAAGAGGTGTCGGATGCGATATCTATCTGTATCCAGGTTAAAGTGGATGCAGATAGTTTTGTCGACTGGCAAGCTCTTCGTTACAAATGGCGCTCAAACCTTCAATTTTTTTTCTGGCCTTTAGTCAAGCTTCACTTGACTGAAGTGCAAGTACGATTCCAAGAATCACTTCGTATTATTATTATGATTATTAGATTTTTGTTTTACTTTCGTAAAGCCTTAGTATTTTAAAATAAAAGTTTTTCGGATGCTTACTCCAGCGATTTCGTCTAATCCAGAGCGGTCTAATTGAGAATTTTACTATCTATTAGCATGGATACTTCTTGTTATAACAGCGTGCGGCCTGAGGTGGGTTGCCTGGCTGGATACAAGTGACTGAGCCTACGTAGAGCTTTTCTTTGCTTCTGAAAAGTACGATACTTTCATGATAGCCCCTCTTGGCTCTCGCGAGGCTCGGCCTTTGTACCACAGTTGGGTTACCCGGCCAAGGTTTTCGCGGGCTGTCTGACAGCAAATTGCCTTCAATCGAGTCAAAATTATTTTCTTCCCTAAATGTAACTGTTTCATTTGTCTAAGTGCTCATATCCTCGGCAGCAAGCAAGTCTTGTGCGCGAAGCGTACCTCATTTGAAGCCAAGCTTCGGCTCGTGGACGCAGAGGCGATGACTACTTGACAGTGCATCTGCATGACGAGCTGGTCAGCTGACCCAATCCTGGCAAGTTGTTGAACGATGTTCATCTTAAGATTCCTGTCCTTGTCTGGGCGATGGAGTCGGCTTATTGGTTCTAGGGTGCAATGTAGCACCAGGATTTTCAAACCCTCCTTCCCTTATCATGTAATTCTATTTTTCCCTTCTGATGTTCCAAAATATGAATAGTGAAGTGTTGAGTCTTCGGTGGCCAGTCAGCGTTGTATGCGATGCATATATTTTTTATTTTTTTGAAATTATTTCCGTTCACGTCTGCCGGTTCCAGGGAGAAGTCAGTATTATATTCTATTTTGCGTGGTTCTGGTCACTGAGTTATTTTGGCTTTGATATCAATTAGCTATCGGTATCGTATTCGAATCTCCTTTTTTTTTCAAGTTATTTTGGTTCTTCAGTCATGGTTGACATATGCATACACCCTCTTTGGGTTTATCTAATTTCATACATTCGTCTACTGCTTCTCTCCTGAGTACCGGCATCCACTGAGCTACCTCACTTTCCTGTCAAGTTGATGGACGATGTCCATCATTCTTTTTTCCTTAGCAGGAGAGTGTCTGTCGTGATCATTCTGATATGTGGCGGCAACCTCCAGCGGTTAAGTCCACATCTTTTAGTATCGTCTAAAAATATTTGTCTATAATAAGACTGACCTAAAGTCCATTATAATCTACGTCAACACGAGAGTAGGATTTATTTTGTGTGTTTTTGCTTGTCGTGAGCGACGAAAGGCTTTTGCGCGTGAATCCGTCATGCCAACACCCCTATCATTATCAGTACTCCTAGGTGGAATACATTGGTTGTGTAGAATACGCAGAACTTAATAATTTCAAAACAGGGCAGTGTTCTTTTTATACATACTTGGCACAATTTTCGGTTGAATTATCTTGGATATTGGTGTCAGAACATTGTTTCCTAATATTATTTAGTACAATTTTCGTTTGAATTATTTTTGATATTAGTATAAACGCATTATTTTTTTATATACTGGGCACAATTTTCGGCTGAATTATCTTTGACATTACTATAAACGCATCCTTTTTTATATATACGTGGGACAATTCTCGGTTGAGTTGCCTTTTGCTTTAACATAAGGGCATTTCCTCGTTTTTTTACTACGGCTGAGATTCGTACAAGCTGATGGTACCGGTGCAAGCGCACCGGTGAAGTATATCAGTCGCAGTGGAAACCATTCTCGGTATGTATATATATATAAGCGGATTGCTCCAAGGTCATTATTATAAACTGGCCGTTAAATTGGACCTCTACTATTTATCGCCGGATGTGCTCGAAGTTGAATTCGCTGCTGCAACCTTAGGTCTGACGACGCTAACGCCAGTCGCAAGCTCATGGAAGTGTATGAGACCGAGAAGTCAGAATCCAGCAGAATACCCTTTAGGTCTTCCGCTCATAAGAACCAATCGCGTGAGTTGGACTATATCACCAGTCCAGCGGACGCTCTGAGTCACGACTTTGGCTCGGATCCCATCCGAACAAAAAGAGTAGAGGAAATTGCGTCAGTAATTTGCTTCACACTCCATACAATTTTAACAAAATAATTCCCATATAAAATTTACCTTCAGCAAAGTTGTCAGTGAAAATTAAACCAAAAGGTAAATTGCAAAAAATTACAATATGTATGTACGAACGTACATACATATCACGGAAAAAATTTTCTCAGGGTAGAAATGCAATTAACCATTTTTCTACCCTGAACAAGGCGTTTGACCACGATTAGGCTGCGTTCACCCTGGAGAGGTTTGAAGCGGTGCGGTTGCGCGCGCAACCACCTTAAATAGTCATCGATATGGCAAACAATGCGATTGTTCATGCTGGCGCGGTTAAAGGCGGTGTGTTGCGACTCGTTTCAGATCGTTTAGAGGCGGTTAAATGAGACATCAAAATTTTTGATTTCAATCGCGTGAAACCGCTTGTTCAGTGTAGTTGAGTGACGTTTTGTGAGTTATCATTTATGGAAATACTCGACGACATGGATATTGGTAAACTGATTGAGGTTATTCGTAACCGTCCGGCTCTATGGGATATGAAAAATTGTAATTATTCCAACCGAGATGCAACAAGGAAATTATGGGATGAAGTTGCAATGGAAGTAAATTATCCAAGTAAGTAAACACAAATTTATTTCAGTTTTTAATATTTTATTTGACAGCTTAGTTTTCTTTTATGTTAATATAATTTTTAGATATTTCTCGAGTGTTTCCTGCAGCTCTTGAATGTGCATTATATCTTTTCTACATGGCTGTTTCTTGAAGTCCATTCCCTAAATTTTCTAATTCTTCGAAAGTTGCAGGTTGTGGTATGCATTCTCTATCAGCAATACTAATATGTATTAAACAAATTGATTTAGTAACAATAAGCTCTGCCGTTTTTACATCAGTTTCAATAGCTTTTGTCAATATACGCCATTTTGATGTAATGATACCGAATGCACATTCAACAACTTTTCGCGCTCTTGATAAGTTATCATTAAAGTAAATCTTGTCAGCATCTAAAGAGCTTTTAGAAAATGGTCTCAACAGGTAGGAACGTAATGGATACGCTTCGTCTCCCAGCATAACAAATAGAGCTATTAAGGTAGAATTTGGCAAACATTGTGCTCTTGGTATGGGATATTTTTGATTTTCTATTAAATAATGCAAGGTCGATAATTCAAATATTCCACCATCGCTTTGGTTACCATAGGCACCGACTTCAATTGTAATAAACTTACAGTTTGCATCTGCAACGGCTTGCAACACAATGGAAAAAAACTGTTTGTAGTTATAATATAAATTTCCGGAGTTTGATGGACATTTGCATCGGATATGCTTTCCGTCAATGCATCCAATGCAATGTGGAAAATCCCACTTAATGAAAAAATTTCTTCCTACTTCCAAGAGATCTGCTTATGATGGTGCCGGCATATGCTTTTCAAGTAAAAGTTCCCAAATTGCCTGACAGACTTCTTTAATTATTTTCGATACTGTGCTGACACCCATTCTGAAAGACATGGCAAGAGCTCTGAATGAACATCCAGTGGCCAAAAATCTAAAAAAAAGCAAAATTATTTTTAGCTTATTATTATTAATTGAAAACATGGATTTTTTATATATATATATTATTGTCTTCTTTACTTTCAGAGGAGGTCTTACAAAAAAATGGAAAAACTTGCGCGATAGGTTTCGCAAGGATTTCAATGCGATAGCTAAAGTTAAATCTGGGAGTGGAATATCGAATTCATGCTCAAAGTGGGTACATTTCAACGAGCTCCTTTTCCTTAAAGATGTTGTACGTCCTCGTGAAATGTCCGGAAACTTAGAGAAAGATGAAGGTGAAGTGTTTTCCTCCGAACTAGATGCGGAGATAGAACATCTTTTGAATGATAATGTTGTAGAAAGTATACCTGTAGAAATTACAGAAGAAGACTCGGTACCGAAGCTACCAAAAACAGTTAAAAAAAAAAAAAAAAAAACAACCAGAAGAAGAACTACGATGAGGATCGATTTTTAAACATCGAAGAATAAAAATTAAAATTTATGGCCCGTGAGGAAGAAAGGACTTCAGATGAAGACTACCATTTCCTGATGAGCTTTCATCCATACATGAAAAAAATGTCTAATGACACCAAGTTGCTTTTCCGACTGAAAATGCAGGAGCTGCTGTACCATTCTATGAAAAGCAAAAGCCATACCAGCGTACAAGAGAAAATATCACTTTCAACGGTATGGGATAGCAGTATTCTTCATGTTGAGAGCCAGTCCATATCGGTAATAAACTCTGATCATTCAAATATGTCTTCCGCTCCTTTTTCTCCAATATCGGTTACAACAGATGGAAATGATAATTCTAATATTGTGCCCAATTCAAGTTTTTAATTTGCTTTCCTATTAAAATGTATTTGGAATAGAAATTGTTTTACTTACCTCAAAGTGACGGCAAGACGCTCAACAGGTGTAATTGGGGATACTGCATTGATGAACGCTTTTCTTATTTTACTCTCAATATTATATAAAATGTACTCAAAAGTGCGAAAATATACATAAAATCTTTCAGGGTGTTGTTTGAGTTCACTGAACAAGTGATGAAATTCACCGAAAATTTCCCTTCTATTATTAATTGGATGCACTGCAATTGTTTTTTTATTTTTAAAAACTTTTTGTATTTAAAATATGAATTTTCATACAGAAAAACCCGAATTGATCTTGACGTGGACATGTTTAACGCGCAAATATCAGCAGCATTGGTGTTTATAACAGCATGCATGATTTTACGTTTAGTCTTTTTGCTGCTGAACAGTTTTGTAAGTGAATTTTAATGTATACTTTCATTAGTGAATTTGTGAATTTTTTCCAAATTTTTCCGAGAAATTTTATGGTAAGTAAGATGTTAAAATGTTTAATGTGTAAATCCGTTTTCAATAAGTTAGATCTCTATAATAAACATCTGTATAAGCACAGATATGTGCTTAAGGGAAAGTTTAAATGCTATGACTGCGACGATTTCTTAAGTAAATTTGGAAGCTATAAATCGCATTATTATCGAAATCATAAAAAGGAAAAAATATCAGTTTCTATAGTAGAGTGCAATTTGTGTGCATTCCAAAGTACAACACTTTCAATATTTTGGAAGCATTTCCTCTCACATTTTGAGACTCTTCTTAGCTTAATGTGTCCTTTCTGCAATAGAGAAAGAGGTTTCTATAACAAAAATTCATTGAAAACGCATTTTTATAGAAAACATAAATCTAAATTCGTCAAACAAATAAAAAATGTTTCTGATTGTTTTGAAAATGCAATTGAGGTAAAAACCACAGATGAATTAATAAACGCGAGCTTTGATTATCTTGATAGTAGCTTGGAAAGTACATCAGAAATTAATTTTGATAGAAAATTGAGTTTGCTACTTTTAAAACTAAAAACGAAATACGGAGTCTCCGAACAGATTATATCATTAATATTAGATGAATTTCGGAACTTTGAAACGTGTGTCAATACTTGTAACAGACACTCAAACTTAATTTAAGCGCTTGCTAAATGGGCGTAAGTAACTTGAGAAAAAAGAAAGAACTTCGATTTTTGACTGTAAACTTACACTGACTTTTATTGTACTAATGCAAGAACTTAAATACATTTTTTACGCTTACATGATAAATTTCGCTATTATCGTAAGTTCACTTCATTATGTTTACCTTGCAGTCATTGACCCAGATTGGGGCAATGCATGCGGAAATATTTTCGTGAAATATTTTTATGAATGATGCAAGAACATGAGTAAGTGAACTTACGTTTGATTGAATTTTGACCTGATTGGAGGAAATGTACAAAATAAGTAAAGTGACGAATTCGTTTGCATTTAAAAAATCGGAAGGTAATTGTAGTGAACGTGAACATGAACGTGAAATTGGAACGCGATTAAGAAATTATGTTTTGTTTAGGTATGAACATGTTGAGAAATTATTTTTTGTTCAGGTAGGAACATGCTGGGGGCCGCCAGATTCCAATACACGATTGAATCGCTGTTCTATTGAAGTTTGTGGTGATGGTTGTCTTCCTTCCTTGGGTTTTGCTTGTCGCTTGGAACATCCAGTATAACAAAATTGAAAGGTCCTTTTGAGGGTGAACCAGTACTTCCAGATGAGGATGACCAGGAAAAGAATGAAAGCAGATGACATTGATGTGGTTGAGTAGAGTATCAGCGTGTTGTGTAGGATAGCTGGATCTATCTTGGGTTAATCCATATATTGTAAGATTTTCTCGTCTGGTTGAATCAAAACTCATGGTTGCAGCAATGCTGGTGATTTATTAAAGTTGGAAATGTTTAATCGTGGGGGAACTTCCCTTATATGGCTGGAGATGACCTCTATTGTTTGATCCAATTTGGTTTTTAAGGTTATCTCTCTTGTTTTCAGATAACAGTAATCAGCAGTGTGTATAATTCCTGTGGTATTTAGAAGTAATTCCTTTCTGGCTCCCTTGCAGAATATGGAGGCGACCTTGGTTTCATTAGTCATGTATAACCAAGTGTTTCTCGTCACCAAGGCCTTCCAAACTGTACCAGTCAGCTTGAACTGACGCATCTCACATATGGTCTTTGGATAACGATCATAAATTTCATCAATTACACAAGATGGGCTGTTTTCGATGCTGTACACTATGGTTGGGCTACACAGGAACACGTGATTGGCTATAGTAGTGCAACTCTTCAATTCCCTTTCGTCTAGATTGAAATATGTTTGATGGGTATAATCAACAGCCAAGGTGGAAGATTTTATGTCGGCCACTGCGAATTCGTTGCCTTTGATTAAGTGTGGAGTTGGTGTTATATGTATCAAATCGTACATGTTTGGTTCAACAATATTTAAGTATCCATACAATATTATCGTGCCATTCTGATTTACCACGTCTAGTCGTTCCTGTGGTGTTGGTAAGATAATGAAGTTGGAACCAATTTTCTGGGCTACCTTTTGAATAACAGTTTGGATTTCGTGTAAAGAAATGAAATTCAAGAGATAGCCGTGATTGTGTATGGCATTTAACCAGTAAGCATACTTCTCCTGGAGCTCATCGTAGTAATCTTCTGCACTTAGGTATGCGGCTATCACTTCAATGCTAAGCCTATTGTGATCTGCTGCTGAGTACCATGTAGCCATTTCGTTAATTGAAGAAATGGCTTGAGCCAATCTGGCATCAAAATGCTTCAATTTATCTAGTATGATAAAATTGGACTGATTAACCTTCGCGTTGAGGAGCAGCATTTGTTGATTTGTTGAAAGTAAGAGATTTTGTTGATTGTGTTCTAATGCGTCAATATTTGCATAAACCTCCTCATTGACGCCAAATATACTGGTGAGTATCCTACCAAGAAGACCTCTTCTACTTCTGTTCCTTGGTTCTGTAAATCGGATTTCATCTATTGATCTTAAAAGGTTCTTCCTCCTTGTGGATAAGTGCCTGAATAGTTGTGAACAGCGCGTGATTTCAGTGAGCTTCTCAGTCTTGTCACACATTTCCTGTATTTGTTCCCAAGTGGAGTTGATATTTTTCTCATCATAAAAAATGTCAACCATTGGAAGTGACACCTGCAATCGAAGATTTCCTCGTTTTATTTTGGCTCTGCCTAAATTCTCTATGTAGAAGCCGGATTTGGGCTGTATGATCTCATAGTCTTGTGCGAATGCTACAGTCAACCAATAAAGTATCAGCAAGGTGGAATGTAACAGTCTTGAGGCCCAGGTACATGGTGCGATTTTCATTCTTTTGCTATGTCGAGCTGTAGTCGGTTCAGGCCCCTTTCCATCTTTACTGGTGGAAATCGTATCAAACTCTGGTTTCGACCATAGCTCAGGTTCGGCTGAAATGTCAGGTAACCCCCTTTTTGTGGATTTCTTGAGAGTGGTCAATGCTGTAAAAGTCCTGAGGCCGGCATCTTCATGGTCAGATTTATGTATACTCATAGGCAACTGGCACAGTTTGATAAGTGGCCGTTTCTTGATAATGTTTCTATATTGCACAGAAACTACTCGCACTATTCCATCTTCGCCAGGATGAAGCTGTACGATTCGTCCTAATGGCCACTTTTGTGGGGGCAACATGTCTTCCTTTACTAGAACTAACTCGCCGAGAACTGGGTTCTTTTTGTCTGTTCTCCATTTGCTTCTTTGTTGTAGTAGTGCCAGATATTCTTGTGACCATCTCTTCTAAATGTCCTGGTATAATTTTGTAACAAGCTTCCATCTTTGGTGGATTTCTTTACACTGATTATCTGGTTCAGGCGGTGCTAGCAGGGGCCTTCCGATCAAGAAATGACCTGGAGTTAATGGTTCTAGATCTGTGGGATCGCTTGAATTTTGTCCGATTGGCCTTGAATTCAAGCAAGCCTCCACTTGATGTAGCACGGTGGTAAATTCCTCATATGTTAGCAAGGTGTCTCCCAGCACTCGTTTGAGGTGTGCCTTAACGGACTTAACGCCAGCCTCCCACAGACCTCCAAAATGTGGGCTGGCTGGGGGTATAAACTTCCACTCTGTCCTATCATTGGCTGTAATCTCGTTGGGAGGAGCTGGAAATTGCAAGTTGCAGGTCTTTATCTAGCCTGTTTTTGGCACCAACAAAATTAGTCCCATTGTCGCGAAATATTTGCTTGCAATTTCCGCGCCGCGCAACAAATCTTCTATAGGCAGCGAGGAATGCGTCTGTGGTTAAATCGCTTACTAATTCCAAGTGAATGGCCTTTGTTACCATACAGACGAGAAGTGCTATGTAACCCTTGTTTGTTTTGGTGCCTCTTTGGACATTTTGGTTATGAATGGGCCGGCAGAATCTATTCCGCAGTGAGAAAACGGTGGTGATGGGATTATGCGAACAGCTGGTAGATTACCCATTACTTGCTGTGTGCTTTGTTGGCGGTGTCTGACACACTTGATGCATTTGTGGATTCTTCCTTGTACTACTCTTTTGGCATCTATTATCCAGAATCGTGCCCTTAAGAAATTTAATGTAAGTTGCGTTCCTCCGTGTAGCGTTTGATGGTGAGAATGATCAACAATGAGACTGGTGATATGGTGTTTTGGTGATAGTAGCATCTGATGTTTTGCATGCATAGAGAGTTCAGAGTTTTCCAATCTTCCCCCGACTCGTAGAATGCCATCCTCGTCTAGAAATGGGCGTAACGAAAGTAATCTACTGGTTTTCTTTAACGGAATTTTCTTTTCGAAAGATTGGATTTCATCAAATAATGCTTCCAACTGTGTCATCTTTACTATACACTTCTCTGAATTCTTCAGTTCGTTGTGTGACAGATGGTGCAACATTCTCTGTGAGCGTGGAACTCTACAGTTCATGATGAATCGTCGGCAATATGCAGTAATTCTTAACTGTTTGGTATAAGATGAGCATGAAAAAATATTCTCTGTTGAGAAAACTGTATTGAAGACCTTGATCTGTTTTTTTTCTTCTTCACTTGTCTCCATATTTAGTTTGTTTGATGGCCAAGCTTCAGCAGGTTGGCCTAGCCAAAGTGGACCTCTCCACCAGATCGTCTGCGAAGCTATTTTCTTCGGATTTATTCCTCTGGAAGCTATATCGGCGGGATTTTCTGGAGAGGCTATGTGTCTCCATAGTTTTTTGTCAGCTAGGCTCTGAATTTCGCTCACTCGGTTCGCGACAAATGAATGCCAGTTGTTTGGGTTTTTAGCGATCCAAGCTAGTGCTATTTCAGAATCGCACCAAGCAAAAATCTGAGGTGACTTTATCGCTAGAATCTCAATGGTTGATTTGAGCAGCCGGGCAAGGAGTAATGCACCACAGAGCTCTAAACGTGGTAAAGTGATCTTCTGTTTTAATGGTGCTACTTTGGTTTTTGCAGTTAGCAATGTAGTATGTATTTTACCAAAAGCATCAACCGTGCGGCATATGCTTTCTCAGAGGCGTCGCAGAATCCGTGAAGTTGAATTTGTTGGTTCGTGCGATGTCCAACCCATCGTGGAATTCTAATTGCTTTTAAGCCCAGCAGATCTTTTTCGAAGCATCTTCTCCAATTTCTAATATTCCCTTTTCTATCATGTTCTCGGGAAGGTCATCTAATAGTGCTTCATTATTTGAAGTCCATTTACGCAGATTAAATCCCCCCATATTTAATAAAGAGGTTATTTGTTTTTGTAGTACCCGAGCTTCACCTTTTGTATCAGCTCCTGACAGCATGTCGTCTACGTAAAAGTCCTCATTGAGCACCTTTTTTGCCAAAGGTAGCTGGTCACCTTCGTCCTTGGCTAATTGTTTTAGTGTTTGGACTGCAAGAAATGTGGCTGGGGCTGTGCCATAAGTGACCGTGTTTAGGATGAATTCTTGAATGGGTTCTGTTGGTAGCTTCCTCCATAGTATTCGTTGATAGTTTCTGTCGTCTTCTGCGATCTTGATCTCTCGAAACATTTTCTCTATATCCGCAGTGAAAACGTAACGATGTTTTCTCCATCTTAGGAGAATTTGATTTAGATCTTGTTGAACTTGTTGTCCTTTATACAGCAAGTGATTAAGGCTCAATCCAGAATCCGTGTTGGATGAAGCATCGAATACTACTCGCAATTTTTTTGTGGTGCTGTCTCTTTTAAATACCGCATGATGAGGTAGATAGTATATTTTAGACTTCTCACCTGTGTAGGCTCCAGCGGGGCTCATGTGATTTAAGGCGAGATACTCCTTCAGGAAGGCATTGTAAGCCGCCATGTCCTCCGGGGCTTTCTTAAGTTTCTTTTCTATTTGCAAGAGACGAGCAACGGCCTTGTGTCTTGACTCTCCTAAGTTTCCCACATTTTCTCTAAATGGCAGGCGGACAATATACCTGCCATCTTCATCTCTTTGGTGTGTCATCTTAAAATGCTCTGTGCAATAATCAGTTGCTTCATTGGATATGACGCTGTTTTCTATCTCCCAAAACTGTTCGATTTTTTCGTCCATTTCTGCTAGAGAGAGAAAGCTTGAAACTTTGTTGGTTCTCTGGTAACTTCTGGGGATAGTTCCAAATAGGATCCAACCTAACTTTGTGTTTTGAGCTGCGGGATGCTCTTGTTTGAGCCCCTTTAACAATATACTGGCATAAACATCTGCACCTAGTAGTAGGTCTATTTTCCCTGGTCTGTTAAATGTGGGATCTGCCAAAGTTATATTACCATATTTTCCTATATCAACTGATAATACAGGTGAGTTTGGAAGAAATGAATTGAGTTTAGGTAAGACAAGTGCTTCTACACAAAGATATGTGTGTAATTTGTCCTGAAGCTGGATGCGTATCTTCACTTTACTACATGCCTTTCCAGATTTAGTCTCGCCAACCCCTAATATGGTGGCTGATATGCGCTCCTTTTGCAATCTTAAATTCTGGACTGCTTCTTCGGTAATAAGCGATACCTGTGAGCCTGGATCAATTAATGCTCTAAAAAGCTCTGGTTGATTGAATATGTTTGTAACTCTTACCATGGCAGTTGGTAATAGCACATTTGGCATTTTTAGCTTGTTGTGGAGAGCAATAACCCCTTTATTTACCGTGGCCTCTGGAATGCTTTCTACAATTGTATTAGTAGTCATATAAGAACTGGATTGATTTCTTGAGTTCTAATCGTATTGATGAAGTAGCGTATGGTGTTTTTTTTTGCAATAAAAGCACGATTTGCTTGTTTTGCATTTCACAGATTTGTTGTGAGCCATGCAGTTGATACAAAGATTCTTTTTTGCAATGTATGATTGACGATCATGCACGCTCATCTTTTTAAATTCTATACATCGGTAAATGCTATGTTCTTTGTTGCAGAAGATGCATGATCGTTGTAGCATGGTATTGAAAGATTTTTTCTTGTTGGAGGTAAATGCTTCTGGTTTTGTTTGTTTGCTACTCTTGATGCAGTCTAGGATTTGATAGCGCTTATCTAAAAAATTTAACAATTCAGGCGTAGATTGCATCTCCCTTGGGTTCGCAAGGCTCTCCTCAAACAGTCTTATACTTTCTGCATCAAGTTTTCTGATTGCAATGCAGACAATCATAGGACCCCATTCGTCCGTGTGACAGTTTAGATTTTTTAATGCTTCTAGGCATTCTCTTATTATGTCATAGAGGGCTATAATATCTTCTTGAGATCTGTATTCAACCTTCTTTGCATCCATGATGTTGTTGATATATTCTGTTATGATCTTCCTTATTATTAAACCTTGATTGGATTAACTTGATGGCAGTTTTATAGTTGCTATTATTCAATTGTAGATGACTTATTACTTTTCTTGCGTCGCCTTCTATATGGTATAGAAGGTATTGCATCTTCTCAACTTCGCTTAGATAGGGGTTGCGGTCTATAACCTGCATGAATATATCGCTGAAAGATTTCCATTCCTTGTAGTTTCCACTGAATCTTGGAATTTTAATTGGTGGCAGTTTTGGAAAGTTATTCTGCCTGTTGTCTGACAAATATGGATTGGTATTTATCTGGTGTCGTGTGGGATCCCACAAGTCGCTCTGAGCAAATGTATTAGAGCCAGTGCTTTCTTGAGTATCAGTACTAAGAGGTGTGGAAGATGCTGCAGAAGATGCAGGTTGTCTGGTATCCTGCCCTAGCGCAGAATGTGTTAAGGTTGCTGTGTCTGCTGGTTTAGTAGATGTAGTGGTTACTGGAGTTGGATTTATTGCATAGCTTTCTAACAAGTTTAGAATATCATCGGCTATCTTTTTAGTTGTTCCATATAGATCTTCAGTAAAGTAAAGATGCTCTTTAGGAATTAACTCTTTTAATTGCTCATGCCGTGTGGTAAAGCTGTCCCAAAGTGTGTTCAGCTCTGCTCTCTTTTTAACTATGTATTCCGTAGTTTTTCTAGAAGATCCATCTTTTCCGATATTCCTTAACAAATCATCAATCAATTTAGCCAATTGCTTTTGCTCTTTCAAAAGTTCTTGAGACATCTTTGAGCTTGTGGCTTCAAATAGTGTTTTCAGATGGCGATGGTTTGAATTTGTTTTTAACCGGCTGATGTGGCAATGACAACTACTCAAATCATGTAAAAAACACTCAAACTTAATTTGAGAACTTGTTAAGCTGACCTGGTGATTGGTGAAATTGTTTTATGGCGACTGTGATGACTGTACAACAATACTCAAACTCAATTTGAGAACTGCTGCTTTTCCTGGGGATTGCGGATGATGATTTGTATAACAATACTCAAACTTAATTTGAGAATTGTTATTTGAAGAATATTTCTGACGATGATTGTACAGCAATCCTCAAACTTAATTTGAGAACTGCTGTTTGTAGGTAGTGGATGTATGTTTGATTGTGAACTTGCGCTTACCACTGGTGGGGGCACAGATATTCACTTTGTACAGGCGTTAGTTTCACTTCTTGAGGCTCGAAGGACCATGTAACAGACACTCAAACTTAATTTAAGTGCTTGCTAAGTGGGCGTAAGTAACTTGAGAAAAAAGAAAGAACTTCGATTTTTGACTGTAAACTTACACTGATTTTTATTGTACTAATGCAAGAACTTAAATACATTTTTTACGCTTACATGATAAATTTCGCTATTATCGTAAGTTCACTTCATTATGTTTACCTTGCAGTCATTGACCCAGATTGGGGCAATGCATGCGGAAATATTTTTATGAATGATGCAAGAACAAGAGTAAGTGAACTTACGTTTGATTGAATTTTGACCTGATTGGAGGAAATGTACAAAATAAGCAAAGTGACGAATTCGTTTGCATTTAAAAAATCGGAAGGTAATTGTAGTGAACGTGAACATGAACGTGAAATTGGAACGCGATTAAGAAATTATGTTTTGTTTAGGTATGAACAACTAACTATCATGAGGATGCGATTTTTCATTAGTTGCCCATTCTTCAAACACTTCCAAATCTCATGAATAAAAGTATTTATTTTCAACAAATAATGTTTTCCTTACCAGGAATAGAAGGAAAATATTGTAATTACACTGACGGCACAGTATATGAAAACAATTCCTTTTTTTTTTATCAAGGTGATCAAAAAATAGAGTTAATACTCTATCAAGATTCCTTCGAAATATGCAATGCGCTCTCATCGAGAAAAGGAAAGCATAAATTGCTGGCTGTGTACGCAATAATAGGCAATTTAAAGGATCATTTTAGATCTAAGGTTGACAATATACAGCATATTTTACTTTGCAAAGAGAAATACGTTAAAATGCTTGGTTTTCATAAAATATTTGATCCTTTGCTTCAAGACTTGAAATCTCTTGAAACTCGTGGAATAAAAATTAATATGATGAACGGAAAGTTGTTTAAAGGCAGCGCTATTGCCGTACTTGGAGATAACTTAAGAAGCCACCAAATTGGGGGGTTTTCATGTAATTTTAGTATGTCCGAATTTTTATGTCGCTTTTGTTATTTTAAAAAAAGTGATTTGAAAATTGAAGATATTACGCCCGAAGTTCAAAGAACTATAGATAATTATGAAAATGATCTATTGAATTTAGCTGGAAAAAATGAGAGTTATAAACGAATCAAGTCAAGGCTAAACGATTTACAGCATTTCCACGTCTGCCAGCATGGATTACCCCCTTGCATTGCACATGATTTATTCGAGGGAATTATTCAATTTGATATGATGCTTATTATTAAATACTTTGTCTCCAAAATGTTTACGACAATTGATTTCATCAATAGTAAAATTCAGCATCTGGTGAAAAAGCTTGAAAGTAATACATCGATCCCGAAAATATCCGCTAAAGCTAACAAGCTCGGTAGAACTGCTTACCAAAATTGGATGTTCGTAATTGTTTTCCCTTTGATTGGTTTACAACACAATTTTAATGTTGATGATGACGTCTGGATGATGTTTCTATCATTACTGGATATGTGTAGGTTTATTTGTTGCCATGAAATATCTAAAAATCAGTTAGGAACATTAAATGGGACCATTTCTGAATACATTTCGTACCGTAAAAAGTGCTTTCCAAATATACAAGGCATCATTTTCTGATGCACTATCCTCAATTGATAGCTCAATATGCACCATTTATCAAATTATGGACTCTGAGATGTGAACACAAACACCAGTATTTTAAAAACACTGCTAGACGGTGTAAAAACTTTTGAAATATCACAAAGATCTTGTGTGAGAGGCATAAAATCTATCAGCGCTTTTTGGAGAATGAAGGTTTTCCAAACGATGTACAATGCACAGTTTTTGAGATTTACGTTCCCAGCATGTTTCGCATTCCTCTAGATAGCTCAATCAGGTTTGTGACCAAAAGGGTTAGCATTAAAGGAATAGATTATAAGGAAAACATGTGCATAATTCTAAACATAGATAATATATATATATTCTTAAAATAGATAATGCATTTCTTGATGAGAACTTTCAGAAAGTAGTATTTTATGGTTCAGTAGGTATTTTCTTTTATAATTGTTATGAATCTGCATATCAAAACCTTACCCTACATACAATTCACAAGAATCACCAAATAATCAAATTCTCATACCTACCTTCCTAAAAGTCACAAAAATGACAAACATATGTACATCGTACATACATAACTCTTCAAGCCAAAAAATGACAAACATATGTACATCGCTACATATATGTATACATTTTCAGTTGAAACTCTTCACGCCACGATCATGATAAATATATGTAGATTTGTACATATATAAATTTCAATCACCTTTTCCTCAGTCACAAAAGAAATGACAAACATATGTACATCGCTACATATATAAATTTCAATTACTTTTCTCGGTCACAAAAATTTATACACATATGTACATTCGTACATATAAATTTCTCGATCGTATCAAACAAAAGATATAATTGACCACCCGCAAGAAATCAACATTTGTACTTCTTGACGTGTGTCCAAATATCAAGAATTATTGTATCTCGTGCAATTTCATGCCTATACGGCGCTTGGAATTTGCGATCCATCGTGTGACCCGGGGAAATTCTAAATTTTACGTCATTGCCCCAAGGCAATAAACTTTGATATTTATGTGCGTACCTATGAATGTGGGTACCCAGTTATTGATATTGATCAATAAATGCAAAGAAATGGAAACTAAGCATTTCTGATCAATATCAATGAATTGCAAGCCAAGATATATTACCTTTGCCCCAAATAAATTATTCTGCCTACCCTGAGAAAAATAGATTCATGTGGAAGGGAGTATCATCCCATGTTAATTTTTTAAATAAAAAGACGAGTATCGGGATAGGGAAAATGAGAAGTATTTTCACATCAGAAGTATTCAGAAGTATTGAGAAGTATTGTTCACGTAATTTCGTAAAAAGTATTCTTGTTTAAAAACTAAAAAGGTTGTGCTCATATAATAAAGAAAAAGGGTTTTATATTAAAAGTTGTTGTGTTTTAAAAAAAAAGAGATCTGGAAGTAGAGAGTCCCCCTATCAAAGGTAAGGCCTCTAGCCACATAGTCCCGATAGTCAGTTTAAGACTATCTTCAGAACCCTTGTTGTACTAGGAAGTACAACATAATTACAAAATGGGTTAATATGTGAATGACTCTGGATTTCACGACTACAAACGAATTCAATACGAACAAATCTGCAGTATACACCCACTTGTGATGTACGAGTATAACAAAACCTTTCATTTTACCTTAAAATATGCCATATTTTAATTTTGGATTAACACTTTAAACAAACATCTTTACTTCGGATATTTATTAAAACAAAAGAAAAAAGTAATATAGCAGCAAAAAGACTCATTTTTAACGTACATTGATTATTAGAAAACACGTTTGTTTAGTGTAGTTATGGATAATTATTATATACATAAATATCTATTTTTTAGTGATAATTAAAAATATACAAATATTGGGTACATTTTTCATCCACACTTGTCTTAGTTTCATATTATTATTTGCAAGACCAGGATTTTATTACGAAGTATAATGGAACAAAAATTTCCATTTAAAGTGTGGTATTCCACTCGATTTATAAGGAGAGTCCTGTCACGTGTAAAAAAAAAAAAAAAAAAGACCGAGAAGCATTGTATTGGCCGCGCGAGCAGGAGGACAACCATTACTAGCATAGTATGATCATTATATCCACCAAGTTGTGATAAACCAAGAAGTTTCATACTGGTCGATCAATCATTAAGGCCTCTTCAAACTCCCGGTCTTGTATCTGAATTTGCAAATCGACTGAAGAAGAGAAAATTCTACAGAACAAGAGTAGTAATTCATCATCACAGGTAGGTAGTTTCATATTCTATAATTTAAGAAAAATTAAGTTAAGTGTAAAATTATCTCGAGAATTTAGGAAAAAAAAAAAAAAAGGGGACTATATGTAATTTTCAAGTTCCATAATTTAAATTAATTTATAGCTTTGAATTTTCCTAAAATCCCCAACACAGCTGAGGAGTTTACATACATATAAGTTCATAGGCTAAGGCTTAAGATACATATATATAAAGTAAAAAAAAAAAAAAAAAAAGAAACCCACAGGTAAAAGTGGTGAGCTAAATTTTGTGCTGAGTCACGTTTCCTGGAGAACGGTGTTGAACAACAGATGTTTCCCTGATATCCTCTTGTTGTATCTGGCAACTCCGGGTGTAGAAGCAGGATTGACGGAAAACCGTAAAACTTGGCAATTGTGTCCAAATAAGGAGCGATGAAACTGTAAGAAGGAAATAAAGAAAAAGGAAAAAAATATGTTGGTGCATTGCAAAGTGACTGGTGGCGAAACTGAGTTTTGTATAGTTTTTGAAAGAGGCTGGAGTCGTGAAGACATGATTGGTAATAGTCAATTTAGTGGTTTGATTTTTCCATTTAAAAATTGCTAATGACAAGTAAGGGGTAAGAGGTGATAATCCGTGGTTGAGCGGTGAAGATTTTATTAAAACAATCAAGGTTTTGTTAAATACGAGTGGAGCCTGAGGAGTGCCACCAGAGCAGCGCCCGTCAAAAGGACGCTCCAGTGTAATTAATTGCGAAGCTAAGTATTCTTCAGAAAAAAGATAAAAATTTGCATTCTTTCTCCAGGAAGCGTAATCCAATTGGCATTTGAGGCCATTTTTTTCTTTCTTTATAGTTAATAGATATTTTTACGTAAATAGTGAATAACCTCATTTAAATAATTGTGACTGTATTTTGAATAATCCTAGTGGCATTTTAGGCCGTTTGTGATTTTTTTTTTTTTTATAATTAATAGATACTTTATTTTCCCTTAGATGTTTAATAATCTAATCTAAATATTTGCGATTGTGTATTGAGTGATCTAAGTGGCATTTAAGGCCATTTCTGTTTTCTTTATACTTAATAGATATTTTTTTACGTAAGTAGTGAATAACCTCATTTAAATAATTGTGACTGCATTTCGAATAATCATAGTGGTATTTTAGGCCGTTTGTGATTTTCTCTTTTCTCTATTTTTTTATAATTAATAAATAAATCAACCTGGAATTTTGGGAATTGATTTCTATTTCCTATTTTTTTTTATACATAGGAACTAATAAAAGCATTGTGAAGCATAATTTTTGCGTCCAATGGCAATTGCTCAAACCAGATTTCACAGTTTCCGGGTTTGAGTAATTTAATAAGCAGACTGTGTGGCGCCCAAATCTAGGAGTAAAATTAATACTCATCATAGTGGTAAATTATTTATTTTTTTTTTTTTTTTTTTTTTTTTTTTGTTTTGGTTTTGTCGTCAAAACGGGAACCCCCCCCCCCCCCCTTCTCCTGAGTTAGCCGTCAAATTGGGAAAACCGGGGGCGACAGTCCTCGTGGGTCGGCCGATATTGTAGGAATTAATTACAAATGGTAAATTTTTTTCATAGTTTGTAATTTAATTTAATTCGTATCACTATTAATTTACAGCAAACAATGCGGGTATAAGTGGCAATGTTCTAGTTTTAGAGCTTGATGGGTCTGAAATTGTTGTGACTCAGGTACCTTTGCCCCGAATCACAACCATAATACCGACACATCAATGTATCGTCCAATACGATATATTGATGTACCATTAATTGACCCTGAAAAAAACATTTCAATTTAAATTTCATTCAAAATCTCATTCAAAATTTAAAATGCATTTAGAAATGCATTCCCATATTATAACAAAATGCAATTTAGCATAAATTGCATTTTGTTATCAGACACACATTCCACTCACAAGATATGCACGCTTATCTACACACAGTGTCTTCTTACTTATTTTCCGTATGTACATTGTACATACGTACATTACTTACTTGCTCCAATCTAATTGTATGTACATACATACATACAATTATCACAATTATTCGCGCCCTCTTAAAATTAATATTTCAAGACACAAGTGCATATCGGATTACAGTTTTGCATAGATTCATATAGCTTGCATGAAAACTTTTGTACATTTTCTTTCGTACGATTTTCAACGTCGTGAGAAAACAATAAAATAATAAAAAGCTTTTAAAAAAAATGAGCATGGGTACCTGGGTGCAATTTGCCCAATCTTGTGGGCAGTCGTTTTTTAATACTCCCCTTGTGGAGTGCCGACGAAAAATCTTTAGAGAAAGTAAATTTGATACGAAAAGAGAAAATTGCGATTTGAAAGTATTTAGAAGAAAATATTATACGAACGGAAGAAAAGTGTGATTTAAAAGTATTTAGAAGAAAATATTATACGAAAAGTAAAAGTGTATTTTAAAATTTAAATTATTAAATAAATCGGAGTATAAAAAGGAGAGAGATCCATTTTTATTTATTGCAAAAGGGCTGTGTACTCTCTTTCCGGAGTACGGCACACAGTTTATCACAACATTTTGGTGGCAGCGGTAACAGAACCCATAGAAATATAAAATCAGTGCTTTCAAAGATATCAAAATTTTCCTTGGAATAACAAAATCTGCCACAAGGTACAACCTCATTGGTAGCAGTGGTACCTGAAAATACAAAAGTCAGTTCCTACAAAAAGTTTTGTGAAATAAAATTAATTAACTAAAAAGAAAACCAAGATAATAATAAAAAACTGTCATAATAAAACATTTTGGTAACAGCAGTACTCCGAAAATTTAGTGCCTTAACATGTTAAACCAATTCAATACAATAATTAATTAAAGCACAAAAAAAAATCTGCTATAACAACTGGTGGCAATTAAAAACCATAATAAAATCTAAACAGATAGTAGTTCAAATTATAAAAAAAAATTGACAACAAAATTGTTAAAACAAAAATAAACAACAAATAAAAAATTAAATAAATAAAGTATAAAAAAAAAAGAAAACCCGGGTACTTAGTACTTAGAGGAAATTTGAAGTTTAAGCGCCTGAGCTCTCAACATGGGACCCAAGGAGGCTTCATCCCTGCCACACAAAGACGTGCCAAAGAAGGAAGATAACAAGAAATCGTCGTCCCGGATGCGCGACGTACCATCATCGTCATTATCCTTCAGCTCTAACAACACCCGACTACAACAAACAACAACAATGTCTTCATCCTCATCTCTAAATCTTCAAGGTGACGTTGGCCAGTATCTACGCCCGACGCATACATTTTACAAGACAAACAAAATTGGATAATAAACAAGGTAGTAGATAAAACTTATTTCTCATCTTTTTTTTTTTTTAATTGATTATATTAATCATATTAACTGCGTTATTAGTTATGTTAATAAAACAATAAAATAGATATGTATAAAAGAAAATGTGGTAAAGGAACAAAAACAAGAAGTGCAAAACAATTTTTCCCCTTTCTATCAAATAAAGCCTTTTTTTATATTTTTTTATTTTAAATTGCTGTTCCTAGAAGCGACCTCTGCGGCAAGACTTCGTGAGTTTGCTGGCCAGAGGACTTTCAACAAAATCAATAATCGCTCCTCTGCGATAGAGCTTCATAGGCCTATTGACAAGAGGATAGATTTTGGTTGAAATTAGCGATTTTTGCTACAATTCTTTTCCTTTTATTAATCAAATATTATAACAAATTTTTTTTTCCTTTTTGGAAATCCTTAAATAGCTCACATTCCTATTGAAGTGTCTTTTTTTATACTTAATTCAATTTACCACACCTTAAATATTCTCAAAAGTGTACATAATTTTAATCCCCTCGAAACAAAACGTAACAACTGGTGACAGACAGAACAAAAAACCATAAGACATTTTCTACAAATTAAAACTAAATTTTTTTCCCTGTTGACAAATTCTAGAATTCTTCTCATTCCTATCGCTGTGTTTTTCTCACCTTTTACAAAATTTACTTACACATAATTATCTACGTATAATCAACTTGCTACCTGTTATTGTTGTTGGGAAAACTTAAACATAAAAATCTACCATTTCTTCCATAATTAATTAATTAATTCCCGAACAAAATATAACTCGACCCAGACATGACTGAAGTAAACAAATCTTTCGACGAGCTTTGCTTGTCACAAGTCCCAAAAACTTCAGAAATTAGACAAATTCTGGCCGACTATCATAGAGCCAATAAAAGCAAAAGGACTTCAGACTCTACTTCTGACAAACTCCAAAATTTGGAAGACGTATGGGCTTTATTTGAAAAAAACGGAAACCTTGATTCAAGACCATGAAGATTTTACTGAAACTCATGATTATTTTAAGCAATCATGCGACAAAACGGAGGACTGGTACAATCTCACAAAGGCAACTCTGTCTGATAGGTTGAAATCCATATCAATCCACACAGAGCGTAAAAATAACCCGTTTTACATTCCATTTCCAAAAACTTCGCAAAAAACAACTGCAGCTGATAACCAGGACAGCACAGACAAAGATCAATCAAATACAGTACGGTTTCGATTGCAAGAAGATAGACGAAAAACATTATCCCATATTATTCAGTCTATAGATAATAATTCACTTGTGACTGCAACCCAGGCATATCTAAACAAAAAATTAAACTCGTTGCACAAATATTGGGACGATTTTGAAGAAACACATAACGAAATAATCTTGAATGTTAGCCCAAACGATAGAGACAGCGATTACTTCGTAAATGATGTTTACATAAACATGGAAACATCATTCTCCGACACTTTAATTGCGCTGCAAGAACAATTGGACTCTAGATTCCAAAATGTAACAAATAATACAAATAACTTCACAGATCATCATCATAATGTCTCCTTCAGAGACCAATCGACTTTCTCATTATCAGACGCACGGTCATTAATTCCCAACTTTAATGGAAGTTCCAAAGATATTCACACATTCATTTCAAGCTGTGATGATATATACACGACGGCAACGACGGCGAACGAAAAACACTCCCTCCTTAGCTTAATAAGGAGTAAATTATCTGCAGATTCATATGATATTTTCAGGTACAAGCAAGTTGAAGATTGGCCTACCTTAAAATCAATTTTAACTCAAACTTTTGAGGTGAAAATTCCCAGAACTACGCTACAGTCTCAATTAAATAATTCTAAACAGAGAATAGGGGAAAGCGTGAAAGATTTCCTTCAGAGACTTAACAAAAATCTATCCAAATTAAACGAGGCGACCCACTCATACGCAAGTGATAAAATTCTTTTGAAATCTCTTTTAAAAGATAACGAATATCAAGCAGTGGGAGCTATTGAAGATGGGCTAATTAATTCCCAACTCCAAACTTTAGCCAAAGTGCATTCCGATAAATCCTTCTCTGCACTAAAATCACATATTCTAGATCACTCATTACGTATAGAGCAGAAGCAACCTAACTTTCAAACATATAAAAAGGTAAATCAAAATTCCTTTCAAAGTATAAATAACAACCTACGTTGCTTCAAATACAATAGACTACGGCATGCTGCTTCAAAATGCCCAGTTATACAACGATCTATGGAAAATTTTAACACCATCCAAAGAACACATTCACAATTGCAACGTCCTCCAGATTTTAAGAATGCCACATATCCGTCACAGGTACCACCTTGTCGATATTGTCATAGAATGGGACACACTATCGAAGAATGCCGGACAAGAGCTGCGAACAACAGTCATTCTAGCTACAATCAGGGAAATCAAAATAATTTCCAGAAGGTGATCAATACTCCACCAACAAACACGGCTGACAGACAGCCTCAAAATAGGAACTGGCATCAGCCAGTATTTCGATAAAGTCGAACTTCACCGTCGAGATATAATAATGCCAATAACTCGGCTAGATCGCCATCTTCAAAGAGGAGAAATAGCAAAAGTCCATTGGCATCCAGGCAGGGAAACTGGATGCAGTGGGGGGTCAATTTTGGCAACCCCTCGCAGATAGAAACAACGGCACAGATTCACCGAAAGCCCGAGGCAATATCGACAGGAAACTAGACAAAAATAAATCAATACGTATCCCCGTCCAAATAAATAAAAATTCACTAACGCTTTCCTTGCCAGTCGACATCTGTTCTGCTCCGAAGCTTACCTTTTTGATTGATACAGGAGCAGAGATAAGCCTAATAAAACTTCATCCACTGAAACCAGACAGTATCTGCTACAGAGATTCTGTCTGCAATATAAATACTTTGTTTACAGACTCCACTTCTACAGAAGGACTCATCCTCGCGAAATTAACCCTGGAATCTGCGCAAAATAACTCCATCCTAGAACACCCATTTAAAATAGTGGGAAATAACTCCATCCTCTCATACGATGGCCTACTTGGTCATGACTTTTTATCTCGATAAAGTGCTAGTATCAATTACAAAAATAAATGCATTTCTCTAGAAATTAATGATTCAAATAAATTTTATCTGTACGAAGAATATTATTTAAATTATCCATATGTTTATTTGAAAAGCAAAGATTCAGAAAAGAGGTCCCAAACAAAAAGCCTATTATATACGCAGATAACATTCTCCGATGTAAATACTAATACAAATCTATCTCCATCAATTGCTTTGAAAAGCAATGCAAAGCGATCGCCAGCAAATGCTTCACAAGAAATGAAGCATAAAGGTAAAAATCTATCTCCATCTATAACCAGAAAAAATGCTGAATTAAATAAAAATCAATCTCCATCGAAAGCTTCACAAGAAAAGAAGCAAAAACGTAAAAGTATATCTCCATCTACAGCCACACAAATAACTTTATCTAGTAAAATTCTATCTCCTTCATCAATAAATTCAGAAAAAGTGAATTTCAAGAATAAATCAAAGAAGTCAAATAATATCAATAAAGTTTTCTCTCCTTCAAATTCTATCGAGTCGGAATCATCGAATAACTCCTTCAAAATTCCACAAAAGTTGGAATCATATCTCCTTCCTACTAATCATCCGAAAGAATCGGATCACTTAAAAAATGTCAAAATTCCGGCTCGATCAGAATTCATCATTGAAATTCCAACTCCTTCTATTCAATATCAATCGGTCTGTTTCAACAAGGAAATAAGGCCAGGTTTGTTTCTTGGAAATTCGATAATCGAACCGGTCAACGGTATGGCAAAAGTCCTAATCCTCAATACAAATGAGGAGGACGCCGATCTGGGCCCTTACGTGGTGAACCCAGTTTACCAAGACTTGGACGACTTTGTGGTTATCTCCACAGACTCTGAAAGAGATCCAATTAAGGGCAGAATAAATAAACTGCAAAACCTTATCAAATTGGATCACTGTAATTTAGAGGAGTCTGAGAGTATTCGCAATATCTGTAGGGAATTCAACGATCTCTTCTTCATAGAAGGGGATTTCCTTTCATATACAGATGCGATTACTCACTAGATCGAGACCCTCCAAGACAAACCGCCAATTTATACCAAGCCTTATAGACTTCCTGAAGCAAGCCGAGCTGAGATAAATAGGCAAAAACAAGAAATGCTTGAGTCAGACATCATCAGACCTTCCCATATTCCCTGGAATTAGCCGTCTCCGCAATTCCAACCTCAAACTTCAACCCGACAAGGGACATTTCCTAAGAAAGGAAATTATGTATTTAGGACACATAATTACAGAAAATGGAGTCAAACCAGACTCTGCAAAAATAAAGTCAGTTCAGTCCTATCCCAGATCCAAGGAGGAGAAAGATATTAAAGCCGTCCTTGGTTTCGTCGGCTACTATCGCCGCTTTATACCAAACTTTTCAAAAATAGCTGAACCAATTACAAATCTTTTAAAGAAAGACATCCCTTTCAAGTTCGACGCAATTTGTGATGAAGCATTTTGCGAATTACGCAATAAACTTATTACAGCACAAATTCTATCATATTCCGATTTTGACAAAGAATTTTTTGTCACCTCCGATGCCAGTGACTATGCCATCGGAGCAGTTCTCTCTCAAGTTGATGATCAAGGAGATCATCCAATCGCCTATGTGAGTCGAGTTCACAATGGGGCAGAGACTCGTTACTCAACAATAGCAAAAGAGCTTTTAGCCATCGTTTTCGCAGTTGAGCAATTCAGACCATACGTTTATAGTAGACAGTTTACAATTATAACTGACCATAAACCATTAGTATGGCTCATGAATCTTAAAGACCACTCCTCAAGACTGATGAGATGGAGAACACGTCTTGAGAAATATGACTACAAAATAGTTCATAAATCAGGTAAGCTCAACACAAATGCAGACGCTCTCAGTTGAGCTAATCCAGAGAGTATCGAAAGTTTCGCAAAACGTACCACCTGCGTAAATGTGGTAACAAGCAATCAAGCTAGAGCTCAGGCGAATTTGAATACTCCCAACACGAGTCTCATTAATCAAACTCCAGCTCCATCATCATCAAAAAATTCCTCAGTCATAATAACTGAGACTAATTTTCCTCTTTTACTGACTAAAAATGCGAATCCTAAAGTTTTCATCTTGCCAATGCAAGGTACAGAACTTGAAAGAGTGTTGGATTCGAAACTGAAATTTTCAGATAAATCCCCACTTTCAGAAACTTACCTGTAACGGACGGTGTCATTACAGGTCGTATCATAGGTTTACCACAACACATAGTTCCTAAAGGATAAGAATTTAGATAAAATATTAGTTATAAAATCGTATAATTAGACTCTAGAGTAAAAGAATTACAGTAATTAAAAGCATCAAAATAAAAGAAAACCAAAATGTAAATAAAGATGCCCAGCAAGGTCCACACAAACAGGAAAATCAGAGAAGGTTGTCAGTTAAACACTTCTGAAGATTTCCATGTTCACATAGGTGCATGCTAATGAATTATATCGGGCGGCTATCAGTGTACTAATGATTTAAGTATACCGACACTCAAATCCCGATTGATCTAATGCGGAGAGTAGTCACAGTTCAGTAAACAGATTAAACAAAGAAGAAACATGAATACGTTGTGTAAGCATATTAAAGATTTGAAATACTTCCCTGCATGGAAGAGGAAAACTGCTTGCAATATAATATGAAATCCTCACGTAACTCTTTTATTAATTTAAACGCATCCTATTCGTGTCCGCACATCTTGCTTCATTCGTACCGGTATGTTAAATCAGCACAGGAATAAACCATTAAAACACATTGTAAATTAAAAGAAAACTGTAGAGAAAACACAATATTTAGGCGAAATGATCACAATTGAAAATGACCTGTCAAAACAAATGTGGCAACCAGATTGTCAACCAAGGCTGTGTTCAACTTTTGGCTAGAGCCGGCTAGAGCTGGCTATAGCCAGAATGAAGTCATTCAGTTGTTGGCTATAGCCAATTTTGAGTCAAAAATAATAGCTATAAATGATGAAAAATCATATATGTATATGTGAGCTCAATTGTCAGAATTTATTGTTCGACTTTTGGCTGTAGCCGGCTATAGCCAAATTGGTTAGTGCTCTGGAGGTGAAGCCAAGGTAGCTTGACGTTTGTTTGTGTTGTTGTTGATGTCAAGTAAACAAAAAAAATGTCTTCATTTTATTACTGTGTCGATAGCAAAGGTGAGTTTATTTACGAAAATAATGTGCCATTATTAACAGACAAGGACGGTAATGTTGAACATTTGCATTGTGATTAAATTATTTATTAATATAGGTTTCACTTATTTTATAGGAAATCTTTTTATAGAGGAAAGCGAGCAACGTGGAAATGATGCACCGATAGCCGCTCCTGTTCCAACTTCAACAGACACTAATTGTCGAGAAGTGAATACTAGGGGTAAGAGTATAATTATTTAAGCTGATATTTAACATTAATTTGCCTAATTGCAGCAGAAAATACATCTACAGCAGAAGTTGCTTCTCGCAGTAAAGCAAGCTGTTCGAAATTGTCGTGGACCCGCAGCAACACATTGCTGTTATTAGAAGCATACTCAAAATTTCGCAAAGATTTGACGAGCGACATAATAAAGCGTGATGAAGCTTGGAACAGTGTCGTTTCAGAGTTGTCGGCAAATGGATTTCCGGTGCCCGGCGAGCGGTGCAAATGGAAATTTAATAAGCTCATAGCGAAATATATAAAAAAAAAAAGACAATAAAGGTCCAGGCTGCAGTGGTGCATCGCGGTTCGAATTTGAATATTTCGAAGAGATGGATGAGATTTTTCGTAACTGCCCTGCTGTGCAACCAGTGGAAATATCTGGTAACAGAAGAGCTCCAGCCTTCCCTGAAATAGCCGCAACTAATGATATTGTGGAATGCGATTCTGATGTTGAAGAGGAACTGCCAGTGTCACCTCCAAGGAAAAAAAAACCATAAGAGATAGTATAATCGAACATAATGAGTGAATGGAATCTTTAAAAAAGAAAGAAATGTCACAGACTGAGCAATTCCGTTCGCGAATGTTGGCAAGCGTAGAGAATCTTACGGAATGTATGAACAGGAATAGCGACAAGTTCTCAAATTTACTTGAAAAACTGCCAAATATTTTAGAAGTTATTTTTATTTACGTTTAGAATAAATGAAGTTCTTTTGACGTCTCACTGAAATATGTATATTACAATTACTTTATTAAGAATGTTTGTTATTAATTTTCGGTTCCATTGGATATCCGTATTGAAATTTCCTCAGCAATTTGGTCTCTTAAATTT